>NQII01007340.1:0-12421 GCA_002778355.1 Clitarchus hookeri | reverse complement strand
ACTCCCCAAACTCATGGATGCTGTTTAGTCTAGTGAGCCATCATCCGACGTCCTTGTACGTGTATTGCGATAGAACCATAAAGAATATAGTGAGTGAGTGAGTGAAGTTATCTGGGCGGCTATGAACGCTATCAACAACGAGGTCTTGAGTGCCGATGAGGGTGATTGAGTTGAGTACGGAGCGGCGCCGGAAGGAAAAGGGCGGGGGGAAACGGAAGATCTCCGATAAAAACCCGCCGACCGGCGGCATCGTCCGGCACGATTCCCACATGCGAAAATCCGGGAGTAACCCTGCCAGGGATTGAACCCGGTTCGCCTTGGTGGGAGGCGAGCAGTCTAACCGCTCAACCACCGCGGCTCCTCGTAAAGAACAAACTTTATCCTTCGCACTAGAAAGGAAAGAAATATAGCTAAATATGTCCACATGTTGATTGACATTCTGTCGTAAATCTGGATTTAGCGAAACAATGGCTTATTAAATTACTTAATTAAATATGACAGTTGAATAGAAAAAAGTAGCGAAAAAAACTTAAAACTAGCATTTCTGGGACATTACCGCGCTGTTTCGCAAAGGGAAATTAGAAAAGCACAAAGTTCCCTTTGATGACAGCTATATTTATTTCGCACTTAAATTCCTAACGTTTATCCACGAAGTAAGCTTGCTTATGAACGCTCATTGATAAATATGTTGGTATTTTTACTGTTATTGTTTTTGTAAACACCATTGGAGAGATTGAATAATAGTTACGAAATAAAGTTATTGCTTAAATTTTGTCTGGGGCAAGTATATAACACAATTCCAACCAAATACCAGTTTTTCCACATAAATAAATATAATTTTTCCATTCAACGCCAGCTTGAAAGTGACTTTGAAACAGCAACGCACCTTGCGACGGAAATTTTCCTTAAGCTAAATTTTCCCAAAAATCTCGTTTTGTTCCAAACCTGAGCAGAATAAACCTTAGTGCTGCTTAAAATTAACTAGTACCATCTGAAAACTTGTATCGTAGAGAGAAGCAAATTAATTTTTAAAAGTATTATTTGGAAATGTGTTAAGAAACAAAGACCATTTAGAACTTGAAATTTACTTATTAGCGTAATAGGCGACTATTCTGTAATGACAGACAAGTAAATATGATTCAGCAAGCAGTTTGTTGCTTTTAAAACAGAGGCCGCAGAGTTGTCAAATCCACGCACCACAAAGCCATAAAGAGATGCGTTGTAGATAGGGCCAGTGACTTTTCGCGTAAAAATCGGAGCACGCAGTAGACTTCAATACTACATACACACCTCAGCTGTTGTTATATCTCCATTGGCTGCTGGTGCCGTGTCCGTCTTTGACCAAGCCACTCAGGACTAAGTAACTCCGTCACTGGACCTTCCGTGATTCATGCGCAAACGGCTAACTCGGGCCAGAACATTTTTTTTAGCCAATAAAAGGAGCTGGACGACCCTACAGTGCTTTGGACTGTATCTTGTCTCGAAATATTTTCGCGAAATATCACTGCCCCTAGTTATAGAATGTCAAATAGAGACATCTGCGAGTAACTGTTGTTTCATTTGTCGTTATAATACACTACTTACAAACAGTTGTTTGGAAACTTGCCGCCAAACATTTTCTTGTAGCTCTACAGCTGAAATATTGTAATTTCAAAGCACATTATTTTGGAAAAAAACACAAAAGTTTGTATGTAGCTCCATTTTTTTTTTTTTTTTTTTTTTAATAAAATCCTTGTTAATGTTAAACATTAGTTTTACATATTCCACTCTAACGTATCTGAAACTTACTCTAACTCACTTGTAGAGTTACAAACATAATCTTCGGAAACCAGTTCCCGAAGAGACTTCTAAAAATACAGTGAAAAGATGCTCACGGCGGTTACAGAATACGAACCCTCAACTGGCAGGCCGGACACACTGGCGGAGAAGCGGCCATCTAAATATTGTTGGCATTAATACCAAGAGAGCTGTTAGTTGTATTCCTGTCTGCGATTGTATTCGCTACTACTACTAAAGCACGTCACTTCGTTCCTACTGCAAAACCGATGCGTAGTACCAACAGAACAGCTTTAACAGTACCAACTGAACAACTTTAGCAGTACCAACAGAACAACTTTAACGAAAAGTTATTTGGGTTGTTCCCACAACAACTAGGATTGTAATAACCTAACCGAATATTCTGTTACTGCTACTCTCAGACTCTATTACAAAACGGTTTAGTAGCAGCCCCAGAACATTCTGTTAGGTAATCACAATTCTGATCTTTGTGGGAACAATCCAAATGCCCGTTTTTGTTCAAAAAAACTTTATTATTAATTATGCATTATACACAACCTCTACATGACCAACAATACAAAAATTTCCCATAGTACTTAGTAATTTCCTATAAATCCAAATTTCGTCACATAACTCAAACTTGATCTTCTTTCGAGAATGCAAAACAGGAGACGAATAAAAGCTGATAATTGAAGATTCATGTTGGAGGTACCATCATCAGTTTTGTAGTAGAAATGCAGTGATCTAAAAAAAATTCTGGTAAACTTCCTAAACTGTAATGGAAGTTTTTAACCTATTCAATATACGTAAATAATACCACGTGCCAGACGCATAACTAGGAATGTTCAGCGTCGTTACTATACAAGGTAGGGGACTTCCTTACGCATTTGACTGTTTCGTGTGCGAATGTAGGAGCGCTACCATGGTTGTGTGGGAAATTAATTTAACATTCGCACTTTCTCGCTATTCGTATACATTCATATGGTAATTTTAAAAACAATTTCTTAGAGTCAACGCAAATTTTGAGCCGATGTTGGGAGCATATGCAAAATATGAAAATCAGCGTAGGGCTTGGTTTTTAAGTCACTCAAATACACCTGTCTAAAATTACCATCTCCAAAATTTAGATTTCGTGAAGTACCATCAGAACAAAGCAAATACGAATATCTTAACATTATTCTTCTTCTAAAGGATTTGTTGTTTTTTTACAAATTCTTAGGTTAAGACGGTTTGTGCCTACAGTAGCGCAGTATAAGTCATTCACTCTTAATCATGAGTCAGTGATTTCAATCTGTGGAATTGTTTTAGTAAACAATCAGCCAATGAGCAGTTATCTACTGGCAAATCAATGGAATGCACTTAGATTTGACCGCCAGGCCAGTGCAATTCGCCAGGAATCAGTATAAATCACTGTTTAATCAGTGATTTTCTACCGGCGACTAAAATGTTCAATAGAATTTTATCGTGTGTGTGACAGTTATTATACGATGATATCTCACAAGTAGATAACAGTTTCGGTAATGTCCGACTTCAAACGTTGTATTTACTTTCCACTTCATAAAATGTACTACATAATTTATTCAATAACATCGAATATTTATACGTGTTTCTCGGAGTCCATTTTTACTCTTTATCTTTTTTCAGTTTGGTGTAAAACACCAAGAGTAAGAATAACAATTTTGGGATAAAAATTAAATGTCTTATTTTTGCCTTAAGGCGCGACATATGTATTGTAGCAGGCAGTAGTGTGACGTCAGAAAACCACGTGCATCATTCATATTATATTTTTCGCAGGATATAGACTGGGATAACGCAACTGCAAATGTTCCTTAAGTGCGATCAATAGTCGAGAATTAACTTCTACATTTTGGCATGTTATTCTTTGACATAAAATAACATTCTAAAAAAAAATATTTAAGAATGACAAGACATTTCTTTCCTAAAACGAATGAAAGAAACTAAACCATGAAAAATTTCAATTTATATATTTTTTTCGTAAAAAAAACTTATTATTGAGTGAAATTAATTTACCTTACGTTACAGATCAAAACAAACCCATTTCACTATAGAATGTCATGAAGAATAGTTTCTTGGAAATTAGTTATGTGGATCACCCGTATTTTTTATGTTAACTTTTGGGATAAAATTAATAAGTCCGCATAGTCAGAAGCTAAAACCTCACTTGATGTGAACGAATTGTCGTATTCTGAAAGAAATCGCGATACATGTCACTATTGAGACTTGAAGAAATACGTAAACTGAAATAAATTTTTTTGTTAATTTCTGAGATTTGAACGAATTAAGATTTTAAGTTAAAAGTCTCACATTTGCACAAAAAATAAACCACGTATAATAAATATTTTTTTTTTGATTTGGCATTTATATTAAGTTTTTATTTTTAAAAAATAATTACTCGTAGGCAACTTTAACGTAAACTAGCGGAGGAAGTGGCAACACCGCTTCGCGAGTGTTTGAAGGTGGTTGGGTTGGGGGGTTGGAGAGTGTAGACCTCCACGGACCACCATTGAGCAGAGGGTCCCACGGGCCGGAAGAGGGGATGGTGCGGACAATTACCTGGTCCAAGGGGGTGGCAACAGGAGAGAAGGAGGGCTGAGTGCGACAGAATCACCAGGCGCAGGTAGAAGCAGAGCAAGGGGTCCCCGAACTCTGCCATCTTCAGCACCCGACCACACCCCCTGGAAACCCGCACGATGCAACCATGATAAATAAGGATCCTGTTCCCGCGAGAGGGCAGATGCTAAGGTGAGGAGTCAAGAGGGTGAGAATATCCAGACGTTAAAAATGTTCGGACCATAATCGATTATAAGAAGCTCCGGCTTGGCACATACTTCTAATCATAACACTCTTCTCATGATTTCTGTGAAGGTTGTAATGACACATTAGTCTTAACTTTCAGGACACGTGTTTCAATTTCGTTCGTTTGTCTTTAGCTTTGGAAAGCTTCGTAATATTTTATCGGGTTTGAAGTTTAAAGCCGTGGTGGCTCGTTCCCCGTGGTAGTTTGTTTATCTGGCATACGGGTGCCGTTTTACGGTTATCGAGCGGACGTTTGCTGTTTACGTTTATCATGAGTCCGGTTGTCTGGAACTTGAACTTATTTCTTAATTAATCGGCGTCCATTTTTACTGAGTTTCGTGTTCTACCTTTGAGCTAGCAGTGGCAACGTAACATCGGCAGCGTAACAGCGGCTGAACGTTACAAGGTGTTATAGACGAGGCTACCAAGGAAAAGCAGTTCTTCTAAACGTTGCGTATTAACATTTCGACGTTTAAAATTCAGTGTATACAACGAATTTAGTTCAATAAGTTTATGTTAGTTTCATGCACGCATAGGGGAAATAATAGATTATTGGCATACTATAATAGTCTACGATAGAGTCCATAAAAATCTTGATTTAAAAAAAAATACATTTCATAAATATTAAAGGCAATCAAAACGAATTGAAATTTTTTAGCATTTGTGCTTTGTTGATACGAAAGAAAATACTGCGTTTTACAAAGAATTATTTCAAAACTTGTTGCCAATGTGCTTTTTCTCTAACACTACAAGTTAGTATGAGCAAATTTCATGACAAGTTAGTGTGAAATGGGTAAAAAATAATGTTGAATTTCAAAAATATAGCAGACCTCAAGTTTTTATAAACATATACATACACAAACAATTTTGTATATTTAGTAAAACAATGCATTGTGAACATACAATATATTATAAATCCAAGCAATGTTTCCACTTGCCACAGGCGACGACAAATAATACATTTCTGCGCAAAACACTTATGCTTATTTTATACTCAAAATAAACAGTCTTGTAGAAAATTCAAGTTTGGCTTCTTTGCACTATATATTTTCAAGTTTGACAAACTATTTTGTGGCGACCGTAAAAACATGCATCCGACTTTATTTCGGGCTGGATTTGTCTCTCTTATGAACTGTTAACGGCTTTTATNGGCGACCGTAAAAACATGCATCCGACTTTATTTCGGGCTGGATTTGTCTCTCTTATGAACTGTTAACGGCTTTTATATCTCTCTCTGTAAATGAGATAGTTGATTACATTTCACGAGTTCTCACTTGCTGTGAGTTCACCGCACCAATAACTAATCAATCAGCGAGTATATTTTCATAGAATTAATATATATATATTTCCACTGATTATATAGCAGTGGTCTGATTCTCTATGTACGCGAGCTAATTCATTGTTTCGTTTTACGAGTGACGATTAAGAGGGGCACTCATCTCATCATCTAAAGAAATAATTTACCTTCGACAAATACTTTGTTTTTGTTATAGTTGGTTTCCGAGATATGACGTATCGCTCTAAATTTTTTAGTTACCGCCATTTTTAAAGTAAGTGCACAGTAAGGTTTAAACCCAATAAAAGTCAGGTGTCCTTACTTACTACTATATTGTGTACCGAGTTTGGTGAAATTCGGTTAACGCGTTCAAAAATTGAAGAGGGGTGGGGTTGTTACATACACAGACTCACACATCCACACACACATTCACACAAACATACACACACAATAACCTAGACGGGAAAGTGATCTCATAAGCCTTTATTTCCTTCGGAAGTAGGCTAATAAGTAGTTTACGGTTACCTTGTAGCCTAATATTCATTTTCAAATATTTCACTTTAATGTTCTCCTCCGACCTTTTATATGCCAGGTCCCTATGGCAGCTAAATAAAAGCTACAAAACAATTTTCCATCAAACAAGTTAGGTGCAATTTATTCTCCATTCGAACCAAAACTTACACACGCACATACTCAGTTCATTTTCGCGCCCACTGTGTTTACTCGTTCTGTCTGCGACCCTCTGAATGCCGTCATTGAATTAACCAATGAGATAAATCTGCAGAGTTATTTTTTAGCTGAACTGTTCTGTAATTAGTTTCCTGGCTGGCAGTAACATAATTTTAGGTCGCAGATTAATCGAAATATGTCTAAACTGTGCTATTTTGGGGGGCACTATCTTCCATGCAGTGGAAACAGTGTTCGCTTCTGTGTGAATAATCTTTATGGTAGCAAAAACAAAACATAGTTTTTATGCCGTATGCCCGGCAGAGTAACTAACGGATTTTCGCATGTTGAGAATCGTGCCGGACGATGCCGCTGATCGGCGTGTTTACTCGGGGATTTATCGTTTCTCCCGCCCTTTCATTCCAGCGCTTCTCCGTTCTCACCTCAATCACCATCATCGGCTCTCAAGACCTCGCTGTTAAGAGCCGCCCAAATTTATTCACTCACTTTATGCCGTATGTGTCATCTTTATAGCTGCAAAATAAATAACAGACAGGCCCATGACAGGCAGTTTTGATAGCATCACTATGTGACTTTAACAATATTTTTATGGTGTCAACAACTCGAATGATTGCGTTCCCTGTGTAAAAAAAAAATCTTTGAAGTGTTCTAGGCAGGCACATAGATTTCGTTTTCTGTTATAGCTATACTTTTCTCATCGCACAAATTGAAAAAAAAAAGATACATATTAAAACTTGTGCCTGGAAGTAACCCGTCTTCGTTATTTTTTTTTTTGTCATAACAAACAGAAGAATATTTTTAATGAGACAGGTTAGCCAACACAAGGTTCGTAAATTTCTGTGATCAATGTGAACTACGGTTATTTTCCCTGGTCGTTGTTATAGAATTTTTGTCATGCGAAATATATTATTTTGTAGAAGTAGAATTCACTTTTATTTTAATTCGTTACNCGTTGTTATAGAATTTTTGTCATGCGAAATATATTATTTTGTAGAAGTAGAATTCACTTTTATTTTAATTCGTTACAGAGGTGTGGTTTATTCCGTAATATAAAAAAAACCGAGAAATAGTAATTTTATAAACGCCAAAAACCTTAAGCTAATAAAAAACTAGCACTCTGACAGCAAGGAACCAATGAAGTAAACTTTATCTTGATGACCACGCATAAATATTGCAGGTCCCTGGTGATAGGTGCAAATTTTACTTTTTTGTGTAAAGTCATAAAGAGCGTGGATAAATTGTGGTAACATTATCACGTGGTCACAAACTTGCGCGATTTTCGGACTTTCCAGTGCTTTTGCAGAATACACGAAATTTCAGAGGCGACTGGTTCGTTCAGTCAAAGATACGGAGAATTAGCTAATCTGCGTTTATAGTCTGGTTCAAATCAGACTGAAATTGTTTTTTTTTTTTTTTTTCACGCTCTGTTGGGAGCCGTTGGTGATTTCTTTGCTCGTAATGGAACGGTGTTATAACCTGATTTCTTATTAATAATGGCCGCCACTATCTTCTTAATGTCTGGGATGGAAGAGATCGTCATTAGGTACGCTGTGTCGCAAATGTCGAATTTTATATGTTTAATGAATGATTCTAAAGATAAACGTTTTGATTTTCCGACATTGAAAAAATACATCAAGCATTTCTTTTTTATAACTACGAAAGTGTTTGATTGTCTTTCCGAGGTACGTGATTTCCATCTGCAGCAGATTTGTGATGGGCGTTGCTGGTGGCCTCTGATCAACGACGAATGAACTTTTTTTGCGAGTTAGCGCTGTTTTCTCGGGACTGTACATTTCCGTTTTCCGTCTTTGCGCATCGGCAACTCGCACACAGTTCTACAGTTCACGTCACGCAACGTATGTGGAATGGTGGCTCGTAACTCGCTATTGAGTTGACACAATACGTTCAGCTTCCGACCGGCTTCTCGATTGATTATTGTTTATTGGTTGCTGGTTGAGACAATTCGTTAAAGCATCGGTTGCAATTCAGCGTTGGTTAAAACCGACCTAGGATTAAGCTACGTGACTTCAATATAAATCGGCATCAGTGGATATTTTTATTGATTGCTCGTGTTAAAAAATATTCATCCGGATTCTGTAAATAAAANATATAAATCGGCATCAGTGGATATTTTTATTGATTGCTCGTGTTAAAAAATATTCATCCGGATTCTGTAAATAAAAAGGCACTATTCACTTTAGTTTAAAAAATGCCACAAATTAAAACAGTGGAAAATCAGTTATTTGTAGAAAAATTTAAGTACTGGGTTTGTGTAGGTAATTTTCTTTTCTGCGACAAAATAATCCTACTTAATTTATTTCTCATCAGAATTAACTGTTTTTTAATCCCGGTGATTATTTATTAATTAACTATACATTACTGTTTGATTTCATGGATTTCTTTCGACTAAAAGCATATTTATTATTTATCTTTAATTAAAATTTTTTGATGGAGCAATTTGAACTGGCAAACAGTAAATCAGTGATTCCCAATTAGCACTTAGTTGTTCACCAAAATTACGTGAGATTTTAATTATACTAACAATACTTAAGCATTTGGTCTAAGAAATAAATATAACGATATTTGATGCCAAAACTGATTTTTTAAAATGGAAAATACTCAGTCAATTATTTTTAATTTCACGAGGCTTTCACAACATTAAAAACAAAATTTGAACTAAACATTAAAGTTGCCTGTGTTACTAAACGCACAATTTGTTTACTGTATATTCTGGGCTCCGTTAACTTTACAAATTGAACTAATGATCACAACATTTTTTAATTTCACTGTTAAAATGAACTTAAATTGAAATCTTCACGGCGCATTATGCCATTATACACTTTTTCGTGTGCTCTGCAATCCCGTTAGAAAAAAAAAACCTAAGAAATAATTTTGAGAAGGGAAAGATTTTTATTGTGAATCAGAGTAACCAACCGGGAAACACCAAATTTTCCATGGCTGCACAATTGAATCCTAATTATGGGAAATGTGATTCTAATTGTCTGGCAAACCCTTTTTGCATTATCGCTTATGTCGACCGTAAACAGCACATTTTCTTGCCGTATTTTAATTACGACATTTTACTGGTAAATATCTTGAATCTATGGGCCTAATTTGAGATACGTCATGAGTCCAAAAAAACTATTTTAGGTAACCAAAAAAACCTTTCTACTTTCTTAGATAATGAAATTTAATCACCTTTAATAATTTTTAAACTTGGATATATTACAAGTAACAAAATTATGTTACCTGTGATACTTCAAAACAGTTTTAAGACTAGTGAAATTTCTCATTCGAACATTTAAATCGTAGACGAAAGTCTTTAAACGGGTCAGGCATCCCTCGAGTACTTGACATTAGTTCTGCACCGCCCCGCCGAGCGGCGCTGCGGTAGCGACGCAGTGGTTGTAGGGGAAAGAGGGAGGTTTGTTAGTGCAGAAGGGGAGGGGGTGGCGGAGGGAGTTATTGATCACGTGACACGACCGGTCACGTGGTTCCCTTTTGTTCCTCCGCCAGCTGAGTCGGGGGAGGCAGCAAGGACGACATTAATGGTGGGTTCACAATAAAAAATACGCATGCACAGAGTATAGGACACAGCGATGGACATAGTCTATTCACGGTGCCTTCACACTTTCTGAATCAAACCTTTGAGAAATCACACTACGTAAGAAGTTCTTCGCTGTTTCCTAAATATATCAAGTTTCACAAGTGTTTTATACTTGTGGTCATAAAAGTGCATTATTTTTTGTTAAATTAAATTTTTTTTTAAATGTTTTTTCTATAATTTATATTATTTAATTTACAATTAATGAAAATAAAAACCGTGAGAAAATAAGTGTGTTGGTAATGCCAAGTAAGAAATAGTTCCTGTAAAATATAATTACACCGAGTGCGCACGAATGCGGTGCGTTGTCCCTTTGGCTGTAATTCTCCAGACTTAGTTAGGCTTTGCTTGCACGAGGCGGAGAAAAATACTGGAAGTAGCACTTTAGGCAGGACTTCAGAAAAGTGTGAAGTTACCGGGAATGGACTATACAAGGACAGTGGAAAGGTTTGTCTTATTACAACTGATCCAACCAACCAGAAGGAAAAATTCACGACATTTTGTTGCAAACTTGCACCCAGTAATAACATCATTCTCCAAGTGATTCTATCTTACTAGATAGTTAATAAGTAATATTTGCGTATTTTGTTGACCAACTTAAAAAAAACTGGACTGTTTATTGGTGTCAAAATGTATAAAATTGCACAGCAGGTTTCCCGTCCATAATCATGCTCTGAACCCACCTCTGATGGTAGTACATAAGAGTAGGACATTCACACGAACTAAAACCTTGGGTGAAATCTATTCACATTTGAATAATTATGTATTACATTTAGTCAATGAAATTTTGTGACGTCTGACGTCAGTTGGCGGTGATATTAAAAATGTTTTAATTTTTTGTTTGTCTTTATACACATAAAATGGATTTAAGTAACAGAATGTGATATTGAGATCAGCTGGAGAGTGTTTTAAAAAAATTTTGCATGTTCCGTTTTATTTAAAAACTTTACTTTTGCTATCGTTAAGTTGTAGATAACGTATAAAACTTCTGGTAGTATTATGCTGTCCATTATTTTCTCTAAATATATATCTTGCAACATATTCTTAGTTTTTGAATCATTACTAAATTAATCCATTTCGAATAAATTNGTGGGAATCGTACCGGACGATGCCGCTGGTCTGCCGGTTTTCTCGGGGATCTCCCGTTTCCCCTAGCTTCTTCATTCCAGCGATGCTCCATAGTCACCTCGCTTCGCCCTCGTCGGCTCTCAAAACTTTGATGTTAAGAGCCGCCCAAATCTATTAACTCACAACATAGAGTCCTGTTGCTATTACTATCTATAACTACGTTATATTTAGATGGTATGAAAAATCGATACGATTGATGTCCTTAGAATAACGTTTTATTGGGTTAAGGGGACAGAAATTTGGTTCCAACAACCAGTGTGTGTGGTTACTGGTTACTGCCGTGTTCTCAATTGTGAACCTTGCTTAACACTCCGACCGACCGCTCTATATTGTTTCCAAATGTTTAGGGAGGGTAAGCAAAAAAAAAAAAAAAAGAATAAACGACGGAAGATTCATAAAAGGGTAGATGGGGTGGACGACACGAAACAGCGGGGACAAAGGTCGCCAACACAATGACAATGGCAATGAAGTCTGGCAAGTGGCAAGGGGAATGAAAAAATTGAGTGTCAGGGCGGAGAAGATTCCTTACTTCATTTACGGCACGTTAATAACGAAAACCTTTGCGGGTGACTACATCTACTGCTCCAAAACCTCTGAGACCGTGGCGCTAAGCAGAAGAGGTGGAAACAATACAATTTTCCGAATGGTATCTTAAGGGCAGGGGGGAAGAAACATACTTGTCGATATTGCAATAAAATTAAGTTTATTCATTTACATATCCTTAAAAAATAGTTCATTCCGAAAGACAAATTTTGCTTCGTTGAATTAGAATTCTACAGCATAGGCCTAACGATCACCACAAACGTCTGAGTTTGTGTTGAGCGTTGTTTGCTTGTATGCATCATACAACAAAGTATATAAAAAATAAGCTAAAATAAGCCAATGGTTCATACCTCATCAATGGAATATTATCCTTTTTCTAATTATAAATAAATCATCGAATATACTATTTAGAATGATTCTAATTATAAGAGTACTCTTCTCTATTTCATCTAATTCATGATTCAGAGTATGAATAGGAATATAAATTAATATAATATAATTTTTACCCTTAATCATAGAACCAAAAAAAAAAAAATTCTGAAGAATTAGCATTAAAGGGAGAGCGAGAGAGAGAGAGAGAGAGAGAGAGA
>NQII01007339.1:57904-97060 GCA_002778355.1 Clitarchus hookeri | reverse complement strand
CTCCGCCTCGTGCGAACAAAGCTAAAACACAGACTAGAAAATTACCATCCATGGGACGACGCACCACATTCTCGCGCGCTATGTGTGATAATGTTTTGGGTTAGAACGATTTCTTACTAGGCATTACCAACGCATCTATTTTCTCCCCGTTNTGTGTGATAATGTTTTGGGTTAGAACGATTTCTTACTAGGCATTACCAACGCATCTATTTTCTCCCCGTTTTTATTCATGTTAATGATTAATTAAATATTACAGTTTTTCGTTATAATACAAGCAAAAGTTAAATTCATCCCATTATAAGGCACTACGATGTTGACAAAAGCATAAAACGCTTGCGATGTATGACAGATATAGGAAACGACTAAGCAAATGCATGGGGTGATTTTTCAAAGGTTTGATTAGAAAAGTGTGAAGGGACTGCAAATTGACTACACCCCATATTCAGGAGCGGCGAAAGGTGTTCGTCATTAGGGGATAAAGGGGCAAGACAAAAAAATGTATTTCAAATTAAAATTAACACTAGCAAGTATCACAATAGCACAGAAAAATTATTACTAACTCTCTGGGCTTACTCAAAACTTATATAATAAATGTATATATTTTTTATTTTAACGTCATAACTGATATCGCTTATAGACAAGTGTTGGATCATATAAATTATAGAAATACTGCACCATTCTACAAGAAGTATATTTGAAAATAATATTCGAATTTGTCGTCAAAATACCGTATTAATTTAACAACAGAAGTAGTAATTTTAGTGAGGGTTTATTATTTCTTCTGATAAATTGACCCTTAGAGCAGATAATTAGGGGGTCATATGACACCCCTTACCCACTGGTATTCAGTCTACGGCGTAGAGTGCTAGGGTAAAGCTGGGCGAACTACCCACCGTGCTCGGAAGGCAGGCAGTGCCAGGCCTGCAGCGGCGACGGACGGCTGGTCCTCGGGGAGATGTCCGGCGACAGGATGCGGTCCACGCCGAACTTGAGCTGGCGGGACGTCACGGCCGGCGGCTCTTTCCGCGGCACCGGCCGCACCACGCCCGGGCTGCGACTCATCGATAACCCTCCCTCTTGTCGATACAACCTCTCGTCACCCGTCTACACGCCTCTTCGCGACGTCCGTCCCGGCGGCCAGCACATTACTGACGGCGGATGCACCTGGACGTCCGCCAGGACTGCTTCTCCCCTTCCGAAACCTATAGGTAACACGCGCACCACCTGACTATCGATATAAACCGCCTATCGATGTTGGTGTGGTCGACTGTCGATACCTCCTCTCGAATTATCCGCTACCTCCGTCCCGGCGGCCAGCGCATCACTGCAGGATCCTCTTGGACGTCCGCCGGACCCTCTCTTCCCACCTCCGAAACCTATCGATCACACATACACCACCCGCTTATCGATATCGGTGCGGTCGATCCCACCTCGCGCCCTCGCGCCGGTGGAGACGCGCCTTTGCGGATACCNGGAGCGGAGCGGGCCAATGGGAAGTCGACGTGGGCGTGTCTTAGCGATGGCCACGCGCAGACGCGTGAGCGCTCTCGCGAGATAACTCAGATCGAGCGAGAAAAGATTTGTGGGGTGCTCTCCTCTCCCCTCCCCCTTCCCCCACAGACCCACCATAAAGACCGGTACACACGTTCCACAATACTCCCTACGTAACACCAGTCCCAATTAAGCACTTACTTTAGCCATGATGATCGCATTCTTTCTGCTCACCAGCCTGAAATTGCTGATGATTAAGAGACATACAAAATTCGTATGATTATTATTTGAACAATTATGGACACCACGCAATTGCAAACACTTCATTGAAATCTCAGAAAGCCTACTGGGTAGAATAAAGTAACATAGATTAGAAATACAAATAAATTAAATAGGAATGAACGAGTCTGAGATAGCTGTTGTCGGCAAAACATTTAACACACGTATAATTCAAAGAAGTAATCAATTAAGAGAACAAATAAAAGAACGACATAACACAACGGAAATGTAACATATATATAATTCCATAGGGCTATAATTGTTGAAAAAATCAATTACCGCCATTGCACAAATCATTCAAACAACACATCGTGTTATTATTTAGTAACATGCAAGAATTCACTCCTCTGTTCCTAATCCTAAATAAGTACGATTCGTGATTTCATTGGCTACTGGCCGTTATTTGGCGTCGTTTGCCCGTCTGACAGTCTATTGCTCAAACAAACGAACATGCACCNGTCTATTGCTCAAACAAACGAGCATGCACCATCTTGGAGTTAAGTATTCAACGAGAAAATAACGCTAATTTTGCATGCCCCTAAGCGATGGCTCAGAAGTGTTCAGCAATATAGTTTATTCACGGTATCTCCATTGTTTTTGAAATAAAACCTTTTGAAAAATCACTCCATGCGGGACGTGTTTGGTTGTTTCTTAACGTTGCCTGTAGTTTGTTTGACTCGGGCCTAATCTGTACGCTCCTAACGCGAGATCGGCAATGACGTTTACGCTTCAGTGGTATAAATGTTAATTTTATGAGTTTAATCCGGAAAGTGGCCAACCGTTTCTCCCTTTAATGATGCAATTTTTCCACTCTATAAAAATCGGTCCAGTTGTTTTGTTTCACAGCATTTTGTTCTTTGTTTGCAGAGCTTCGCTATACGAAAAAAATAGAAAACATTTCTAAATAAAAACTGCTAGTCGTGCGACAGTTTTCGTCATCTTGTCGACAGAAGTGTCTTGTACTTGATTGGCTCTTTGGTGTAGAGCTTAACGGTGAAATGCCTAACAAGTGAGTTAGGCATAATGCCGTTGGGTATAACGCCAGTTACCCAATACCTATTTCTACTTTACCCATCAATTAATAGATAGTTTCGGAACACTCAGCGGTGACAATTAAAATAAAAGAAAAAAACCAAGTGCAAATTTTACTATTTTATTCGAAATAATCCTACTAATCCTAATAATATTATAAATGCGAAAGCCTGTGTGTGTGTATATATATGTTTGTTACCACTCAGATCCATAACGGCTGAACGGATTTTGATGAAATTTGGTTTGTAGGTATTTTAGGTCCTGAAATAGGACATAGGATACTTTTTATCGCGGTAAATTGTACGGGTCCTGTGGAATAACAACAAAACGTAATTCTGCAACGGCTGGGAACGTGACCGAAATATTTTTTTTCCTCTTGTATCAGAGTTTGTCAGGCCGCCCAATGACCTCTGAAATGGCAAAACGACTGATAACAACCAGGATCGAATATTTAACGTGCCCTCCGAAGCCCGGAAGCGCTCAGATGTTATTCTACTAAACGGTCACCCATCCAAATGTTTGCCGCTGGGAATGTTGCCTAACTTTGGTGATCGATTAAGATCCCTCAGCCAAGGGCAAAAAGGTAGTACCTAGGAACGCTTATTTCTAAAGCTACAACTTGATGAAACTCACGTTTTGAATTTCATACATCGACGCTGGAAAGCGGACAAATGGTAATTACGCGATATTTGCACAGATACACTCCAAAAACATATGGGATGAAGAACCGATAGCCCATTTTTTATAAAGGAAGGAAAACGGTTCCCATAATCAGTTAAAAACCTAGGCCAACATGGAATAATTTTATAATTCTGTTTTCACATAAGTGACTTGTCTTTTCCCAATGTATTTATTAGTGTATCACTGTAAAACTAAATTGTANATAATTCTGTTTTCACATAAGTGACTTGTCTTTTCCCAATGTATTTATTAGTGTATCACTGTAAAACTAAATTGTACCCGGGCGAAGCCGGGCCGGTTTGCTAGTACTTTAATACAAATAAAATATTTTTTAATCCACACAATTGCAAAAATATTTTTATTTTGTCACTAAACAAATTCAATATTTTTTTTTGTGATTCTTCCTCTGCTTTATTGTTGAAATTTTACCAAAAAGATATTATCTTGAAATATGCACTGTGGGAAAAATATGATTGTATGAAAAGTATCACGTAGGTATCACGTAAATATTGATAACATAGATAGTAATACCAACATATATGTTTGTTGCATTCCTCTCTGTCATTGCATTTGTTACTGTACATACGGTTACTACTACAAAATAACAGCACCTCCAATAGAACAACTTCAACGACATTTGGATTGTTCGTGCAGCAATCAGAGAATTGATTGTTTTGTTGCTAGTACTGGAAATTTCTGTAATCGCGTTTGAGGGGCAGCATCGACAGGATATTCTGTTATGTTATTACGGTCCTAATTGTTGAACCATCCTAATGCAATATTGTCGAAGTTGTTCTGACGGAGGTACTCAATGTTTTGTGGCAGGAAAGCCAATGCTCTGCTGTAGCGACCACATGCTCAGTAGCGTTGCCCTCTTCTAACAGTCTAAATGGTTTCATCTTAGTGTAATAACATTTGAATTTTTGTGGACGTATTTAGGGAACACGTGTCTTGAAGCATCCGCCGATGTCTGATCTGACTGGAACAGCATAAGTTCAGAAACTTGCAGCAAATTCATAGGGTCAGTTATTATTCTAGTTCGGGGAAAAAAAAAATTACAGTGACAGTCAGTGCTTCCCAGCGGTACCGGAAACATAACTGACGTTAAATATTGAAATTATTGAACAAGGAAACCCGAGAGTTGTTACTGAAAGGCTACAATATACCATATTACAGGCGTTCTGAGGTTAGCTGAGAACTTTCGAAAGCCCTGCTCAAGATCTATACTTTTCTGCCCATCTCGTATCATTCCGCCACATGCAAAAGCCGTGCTACAATAAAAAAAGCAAGAATTTCCACATAAGTAAAACGTTTACTTTCCTCAAAATGCCACGGTTAAAGTGAGACGGCCCATGACCAAGTTAATCTTACATATAGTGGAAGGTTACAAAATTAAAAGTAAAGCAGATCGTAAGTACGGCATATAACATATAGCATATAACATGAACGTTGTTAATTGAACACTTTTGAAATCAACCTTTGAAAACAAAATTATTTTTAACTACGCAAATTAGGACATAATCACTTAATGACATGCTTCTAGTTATGTTGGCAGCGCTGCAAGAAAAGTAGTTGCATGACTAAACATCGTTTTTAAACGTAATGTTTAAATGTGTGGACACTAAATTTACTTCATTTTATTTTTCAATTTGTTTCATGTACACAGGAATAGCTCCTATATTTAACATTTTTATATTCCTAAAAATATCATTTGCTCACCTAATCGGCGTATGAAAATCGGCCCATGTAAACGTTAGATATTTTAAGGCCATGTATAACATGCTTNATTTGCTCACCTAATCGGCGTATGAAAATCGGCCCATGTAAACGTTAGATATTTTAAGGCCATGTATAACATGCTTGGTTGCTTCCGAAATGCCACGTGTCACTAACGTTTTATACGTGCTCTAACGTACAAATACATTATATTTTATTAAACTGACATTTTTACACTGAGTGCGCACGAATACGGTGCGCTGTCCCTTCGGTGTAATTTTATAGACTCGGTAAAATTTGTTCGCATGAGGCGGAGGAATACACAGGAAGTATAACTTTAGCAGGGTTTCGTGAGAGTTGGAAGTAACCGCAAATTGACTATTTTTGAAAATCCCGAAGCTCACTGCGAAAAGAAACTGACGTTCCTGAGTATCGTCGCAGTTTTAAGTACTGCGTTTGTCGGCCATGTTCGTTGTTCTTTGAGACAACGTGACCGCTGAAAAATTACATCAAAATGGCGTCCCCGGTCAGCAAAATGCTGTATCCCAATTCCCTTCAAGTATGTGCATATCCATACTTCGCCCCGCCTGCGACGTCACTAAATATAAACTAGCGCCGTCCCGATTCCTAGTATAGTACACACAGTGTCTGTAGTTGCCAAGTACACTAAGTTCCTTACTTGCTGGGTGAATTTGCGTACTTGCGGCGGTCGCCATGTTTGTTTTCAAACGTCACGTACATAACCTATGNGAATTTGCGTACTTGCGGCGGTCGCCATGTTTGTTTTCAAACGTCACGTACATAACCTATGATGGGAACTTTTTGTTTTTCTATTTACCCGCCGTCCTACTGCTCTACGAAGAGACCAACGTGCAACATTATTTCTGAGTTTATAATAACCTAACTGTTACACATGACAAATAAATTTTGTTATTTGTTTACAACAAAACCAAACAACACCATACACATAAATGTAACCAAAGACAACCAACATAGAACCAAAATTGTTTATTTACAGCAAAAACCATAGAGCTGTTAGCTCGGAATGACAAAACACGCGTTCACTTTCTAGTAGTTCGTATTATTTACGCCAGGTTGCGTGACGAGTCAAGTACAGCCAGAAAAAAAAAATCCGTCCCAATAGTCAGGGTAAGTACACACAACGGTAAGTATGAATATGTATATACGTAACAAGCATGAACTAACAATTGAGAAACAGCCTAACGATGAGGTAGACCGATCTCGCTGGCTGCGTACGACCAATCTCCGTGTCCCAACTTTGAACTGTTTTTCTGCCAACACGTCTAGCGAAAACGGTATGGTTTGGATTTTAGGTTAGAAAAGTTATTTGTAAACGAATGCTTTGAGGTGTATGTATACTTCCTCTAACCAATTGTAATGCATTTTGATTTAATTTAAATTGGTAAAAGTATTCTATTCATATAAGAGTGCTCGTCATTCGAAAATTAAGATTTAAAAAACCACTTTCATCACCGTTGACCATGTGACTTTGGCAGTTGTGTATGTTTGGGGTAGGATAATGTTGGATACATGCGCAGAAGACGAATAAGCGGTCTACCTCCATCTTTAGTCAATGGTCGGAACGCATTTCAACAATCAGCGCCTGATAACCAATAGGGAATCTTGCGCAGCACGCAGTGGCCAATCAGACACACGGCCTGTTCCAGGGCATCGTGCGTGCCAATCAGCGAAAGGGCACGCCCCACATCAAAAGAACCGCTTCTGTGTCCTCGTCTATTCTGTGATGTGACTGTAGGCCGTTCGCGGTACACTGAGCACTTTTGAAAGCTTTGCTTAAAATATACGTACGATGTGCATTCTTCCATGTTATGTAAAATTAACGCCGACAAAGGCCTCATCACTTTATTCAGGCGACGGCCAAGCGAAACTGTGATACTATTAGAAAAGTAAAGACTTTACAAATATGCTCATTTTTACACTTCGATGCATTTAAAAAAAAACAGCAAGCAAAATAAATGATTTAAGTTATCACGAATGGTCACATAACACTTTTTATTCGAAGTTAAGATATGGAACTTCTTTTCCCCTCACCGTTACCAACTCTACTGGGCGCGTGTCACTCAGCGCGCCCATGAAAATATATCCAGGTGGGAGCAGTGACTTTTTCAAAGGTTGACTTCCTAAAGTGCTCACTTTACCGTGAACAGTTTTTACAAGCATTTTCTTTCTTACCGAAGCAAGCACGACTAAAGTGCAGAAACTACGTTGTCTAATCAAATGCACAGTTATCTCTCTGCTGCTATGCAACTGTTGGTCGCGTGGTCGCAGTGCCTGCCGTATTGCAAGAGTACAATTACAGGAATAAGAGTGGGATTACAACTGGAAAAAAAGTTATGAATTAATAATTGCGCAGCAGCCACGGTTACCGAACACGGAACTACGTGCACTGAAATTACGAATCACATTTCAACTTAAAAGTCTTAAGTTCGGCCAGAGAAAACGCGTGACAAACCTGTAATCTTTACTTTTTGGTTAATAAGTACACATAACCTCCCTCGTGTATCACAACCGTACATAAGCAGATCGTTCTTCGAGGCATACATTTCTTGGCAGAGGCGCTTTTTATTGCGACTGAAATTCACGAATATAATCGCAAACATGGACATCCACACACATTTTTATTTTTTTTATTTCTACATTAATGTAAAACACTAATTCCCGCCAACAATACCAACTGATATTTCTGATTGTCCACCGCCACCTAACACTTTTTTTTTTGTAATGACAGAGCATAAATTAGAAAATTTTAGATACAAGATGGTGGCAAGGAATGAGAGAACATGAAGTATCAAGGCAGAATGATAGAGAACGAACTGTAACATTCTGGAAACAAGATCATGCTATTTTTAGACTGAGTGATTCACAAAATTTTGGGTAAGGAAACGTTTTGCAGGAAATTTTGCAGATTTGGCAGGGAAATCGGGAAATTTTGAGTGTTTTCCGAGGAAAACGGTAAATTTTGAGGTCAAGGTCAAATGTCAATGGTCATCCAAGATGATGGTTGGTCCTCTGCCTCTGCCAGATGCCACTGCTGGTCCTTCTGCTAGATGTTATATGGCTCCGAGCTCCGAAGTCCCAAGCCCTGCTCCAGAACTCCCGTTATCTATCTACTCGTGACCGGTTCCACGCCAGTTTCCGTACCTGGCCAATCACATTGAAGTTTCAGAGAGTATAGCTCGTTCCCCGTGGCTGCTACTTGAAACGAGTTGACAAAGAAATCTAAAAGGACGCCTCCATCTTGATTATACGTTCGTTGGGTTGAAACAGTTTCACATTAATATATAATTCTAAAAACAAAAAAGAATAATATTGAAGATGACCATAAGCTGTTAACGAATAATTGAGCACCTTTAAAATCACCCTTCGAAAAATTCCACTGCGCCTACCTTTATTTATTTTACGGGTACACTGACTGGCATACGCCCAGCAAAGTTGGTAACGACGCGACGGAAAGAAAAATAGTTTCATGTATTTACGTTTAATTAAGGGTGCCAGGTATTTTTTTTTTAACACTGGAATTATTGATATATTTTTTACTTTTTTAAATACATATACGAGTAAAAATTAGCAAATTTATAAAATAATTACTTTTCTAATAATGTCATAGTTTCAGTCGACCGACGGACGAATAAAATAATCAGACTCACAGTAAGGTTAATGCTACATACGGCGGAAGAATACACAATGTGAATACAAGTAGATCGTGGGCAGGGCCATCAAAAGTGCTCAGTTTAACAGACTTTACTTTAAATTACTATTATAAATGGTACATAATATTTAAAACATTACCTGTACAATGAAAATTTTATACGAGCGATTTTACAGGTAAGTTATACATACGCTTAGCTTATTTAAGGGCAGAAAAAATATAAGCGATGAAACAGTGATGTGCAGTGAAACAGTAGCACGCACCAGGCCTTATAGGAGCTTGTATGAGACCAAGTACGGCAGCAGGTATCATGCAATATCTGGTTAAGAGGCACCCCTAGTAGACGCACGTGTCTCATTGCAAGCATTTATGTATATTCTATTTTTTTTTAAACTTTGCAATATTTCAATGTAAATATTAATTCAGCGCAGAAATGAAAGGCAATATTTTGTTGCCAGTATATGAATTTGGTTGTTGGAACTCAAATGTGGTCGTTGAAAAGTGTCAAAGTCAGAAAAAAATGGCTATAAGTAGACGTCTGTTTACGATATTTATTCTTCTGTAAAACAGCTTTTGAAACCATAGCAACAATGCTGTATCTTCACCAAACAGATTGCTGTATTGAAATCCTATATCCTATAGTCGCCGCTTGAAATCGCGAAGCTGGTTTATAGTGCGCGCACCACTCCTAGGCGGGAGAATTCCCCTTGTGCGTTATGGAGTTGATCTGCCTATAGCGTATTCGCGGTTTCTTCACACTTTTAGAAACAAACCCTTTGAAAAATCCTTTGGTTCGTCCCTAAATTTGCCATACATCGCGAGTGTTTTATACTTGCGTTAACATGAAAAGTACGCTATTTTTTGGTTAAATTTAACTGTTATTTATATTCTATCTATAATTTATAATATTCAGTTTATAATTAATGTGAATAAAAACGGGGAGAAAATAGGTATGTTGCAGCAAGAAATAGTTCTTATGCAAAATATTACTACGCCGAGTGCGCACGGATGCGGTGCGTTGTCCCATTGGTGTAATTTTCTAGACTCGGTTAAACTTTGTTTGCATGAGGCGGAGGAATATCCTGGAAGTAGAACTTAAGCAGGGTTTCAGAAAAGTTGGAAGTGTAACCGTGAATGGACTATAAAGGCTATTTTCCACCGCCGTCGCCGTCGCAATGCTTCCTTACGGCCAGACGTGACCTTGGGGGGTTATTATTATTTTTTTTTGTACTTGGGAGGCTTTATTTTAGTGAAGTATAATGTATCGCGTGTGCCGGGCTGAAGACTATCTGCGTCCAGCCCCCTTCAGCTTATTGCTTATTATTGCTTATTGCGCCTGCGCACACGGTCTCTCCCCCTCCCCTTCATCCCTCCGGCGCACGTCATAACATTTACGCGCGAGGCATGCGTTTGATCAGCCCATTATGGATTCAATGTTTTTACGTCGCTTTTATCACGTAAACGCGAACGCCCGCGCCGGGGAATGTTGTTTCAGCTCCCGTCGATGAACCTTGAAGATACGCCCGGCGCGAAAAACCGTCGTGTTTATAATCCCGCGCTGCTTCGGGTGAGCCTTGTTTACGTCCGCGGCTTCTTGTACCGCTATGAGGGAAGCGGCGTGCGAGGGACATATGACTGCGCTGCCACGCAGTATTTATTTATTTTTTTTTTTTTTTTTTACTTTTACGTATAAATAAAGCTGAAAACTACTAACAAGAAGAATTTTACAGCTGCTCTAGTTTCGAAATCAACTTCTAACCTCTTTGACTTGCTATCCCGAGCACACACGCTCGCGCCTGACTTGTTGCGAAGGTGAAGTCACGGTCAGCGCTACAAGTACAGAAGCTATAGTTAGGGTCGGTGACTTTTCGCGTAAAAATTGGAGCGTACAGTAGACTTAAACACTATATACACACCTCAGCTGTCGTTATGCCTCCATTGGCTGCTGGTGCCGTGTCCGTCATTGACCAAGCCACTCGGGACTAAGTAACTCCGACACTGAACCTTCGTGATTCGTGCGCAAACGGTTAACACGGGCCAGAACATGTTTCAGCCAATCAAATAAGTTGGATGACCCTACAGTGCTTTGGATTGTATCTTGTCACGAAATATTTTCGCGAAATATCACTGCCCCTAGCTATAGTCAATTCATGGTTACTTCCAATTCTTCTGAACTCGTATTAAACTTTTACTTCCAGAATATTCTTCCTACTTATGCAAACAAAGCTTAACCAAGTGTAGAAAATTACACCAAAGCGTCCGCACTCAGTGTAATAGGCCCTAATATTTTGCATAAGAACTATTTATTACTAGGCATTACCAACACACCCATCTTCTCCCTGTTTTTATTCTTATTAATTATAAATTAAATATCATAATACATCAATAAAATATAACTGAAATTCAATTTAATAGAAAATGATTATTTGTGATTTTAACACGAGTATGAAAAGCTTGTGATAGAATACGTATTTAGGAAGCAGCCAACCACGTCATACATGGGAAGATTTTTCAAAGGTTTGACCCCAGAATGTTTGAATATACCGTGGATAGGCTGTATATAAGTTAGCACCAATGCGGACAGCGCCGTCCCCTGAGCAATGCTATTGGTCGCCGCTGTCACTCCAACTATTCAATAATAGGTTTCTTCTTGAGCCGTGAGTCTACTGAAGCCCTTTCCTTAGGTTCCGATGTGTCAGTTGTTGTACGAAATGTGTAAGTAAATTTCTTCTTTTGCTACACCTGAAACGAAAAATTAATGTAAGTTAAGGAGTTAAAAATGCTCTGCCCATAGGTGTAACTGGGGGAAGGGGGGGCACTAACACACTATGTACCCTTCAAGAACCCCATATTCCATCCAGGTAAAAACACACGTATGAAAAACAATATTAGGTACAAATAACTTCAACTTTCCGAAATAATAAGGCCTATATTTTATTTGTTAAAATTTTATTTATCATTATCTTATGCCACAGAGTTTTTGTAAGTGCCGAACAGTGTCGTGTGGCATCACACATTTTAAAAGTAACTTTGAAAACGCGCATATTTAAAATTTGTTTGGGGCCAGATTGTAACTTTAGTTTTCACATATTTTACAGAGACAAAAAAAAAAGTGAGTTTTAAAAAGCCGGCTGAAAGACTACAAATGGCCGTGATAATGGCTCTGGCTGTATAAATACAACTTGAGTGTAAGGAAAATTAAATAATACTAAAATTGAATTCTTAATATAACATTACAACAAATATATATAACCAATATCGTATTTCATGGTTTCTGGAAATAGTGGAAAGTGCGTGCCCCACCACGAAAATTATAATCTTGTTGCGTCAATGACAGCATACATTTTTAAGATACAGTTGATTCGCTTTATCTCCACACTTTTTGAATCAAAATGCTACAATCATTACTCCGCAGCAGTATAAAAACATTTTTGCTGAGTTTGTAAATGTTAAAAATGTTGGCACGGAAGTTCCAGCCTACGACTGAAAACAATATGNTCTGGAAATAGTGGAAAGTGCGTGCCCCACCACGAAAATTATAATCTTGTTGCGTCAATGACAGCATACATTTTTAACATAAAGTTGATTCGCTTTATCTCCACACTTTTTGAATCAAAATGCTACAATCATTACTCCGCAGCAGTATAAAAACATTTTTGCTGAGTTTGTAAATGTTAAAAATGTTGGCACGGAAGTTCCAGCCTACGACTGAAAACAATATTTTGCTGGAACCATTGTACCGAAGGGAGAGCCAAATTACAGGGTTGACATTGTACAATTTAAAGTTCCCTGTGAAAAAAGGAAAATCCCTTGATATTATGAACCCGGAAGTTTTGCCAAATAAGGTAACTGTGAAACAAGATAAACTACAAAGTGTTGAGAAGCTATTAAGAAAACACTTTGCAGATGAGTGGAACAAAGTTGACACCTTAGTATTTTACAAGAATGTGCTTTCTCAATATGGTGCAGAATGTGAATATAATGATGGAGAGGTAGTTGTTAATCGTCTCGATGAATCGGAAGACACGAGGATTTAATTTTGTTTCTGATTTCCCAAAAGACATTGCGTGCAGTTTCTAGGCCTAACCACAAAATGCATAAGAATAGAGAGGTGAAACAGTCACCAATGCCAATTGAACTCTAGGCGCACTCGCCAGCAAAATGGCGTCCTAGCCGGCAGCTCATCCTACAGGGAGTCTTTCGCAGCACGCATACTCCATTCACGGTTACTTCCAACTTTTCTGAAGCCCTGCAGAAGTTCTACTTCCAGGATATCCCTCCGCCCCATGTAAACAATGCTTAACCAAGTCTAGAAAACTACACCAGAGGGACAACGCACCGCATTCGTGCGCACTCACTTCGATAATATTTTGCATAAGAACTATTTATTACCAGGCATTACCAACACACCTATTTCCTCTTTAGTTCTATTCTTATTAATTATAAATGAAATATAATAATTTATAGCTAAAATATAAGTAAAAGTTCAATTTAACAAAATATACGGTACTTTCATGTTGACAGAAGTATGAAACACTTGTGATGCCTGGCATATTTAGGAAAAAAACAAACACGTGATACACGGGGCGATTTTTAAAAGGTTCGATTAAAAAAGTGTGAAGAAACCGCGAGTAGACTACAGTAGCCAATCAGACACAAGCCCCGCCCCAATCAGCAATCAAAGGAACCTCCACGCCGTTCCAATTTTACACACTTGCCTATACTGAGGTGATGGAGGCTACTGGGCACCCAATGCGACTTGGCGGCATTATTCTGCAGTCGTTCGCAGTTGCGAAATTGAGTATGGAGGTAAGCTAAACCAATTAACAACTTGTGCGTTTCCAAGATCAGTAACGAGACTCGTACCAGGGTCCCTCGGGTGAGAGGCAAAATCTCTCTCTACCCACTACGCCATGGAAAAACTAACAAGGGAAATAAATAAGAAACACCTATACTATACTATGAATCTCGATGTACCCGCACAAAGCTGCGAGCAATACGAGACAGAAATAACGCTAATATTCTAGTTTATAAAGTGAACAGCTATAATAGTCACATGCACAATCATCGGGATTTTTTTTAAAAAATAAAATGTTTCCATATTTAATATTTTAAAATAAGAATTTTACCTCGAGCATAACCAACTGCTGGAAAACTGAGCAGGCATATGTTAGCAAGCATATAAAATAAACGCGGACAGAACAGACTTAGGTGTTTCATAAATTCTGAGACATATAAAAAAATGCTCCGTCTAATTAAATTGGCCATTTGAAATACACCGACTACAAAATTCATTATCAGATCGCTGAATACAATTATGCCTTAATCCTGACATCTCCCCCCCCCGCCCCAAGGGTGGGGGAAACCAAAACACATGGGTGGAAAAGAAGAGGAGTTAATTTTTAAAAAATTATTGTTAAAAAATGAATTCAAAGTTTCTATTTCGAGAGTTCTTTTTTTGTGGCAGAAAATAATGTGCTGGCAGGCCAAGTTGCCGTGACTCGAACCCGCATTTTTCTTACGAGAGACTGCAACGCTGCCCGCTGTCGCTAATAGATAGAGCATTCTGGTTTCTCAGTCCAACTGCATTCTACCTTCGTTCTTATTTACGATTAAACAGTGGTTTGTAAGTTTACCGTAAAGGCGTCATGAAACCGCGAGGTTGCCGGTTAGAATCCCAGGCGTCCTACTTATAGATCTGTGTATCGTTTAGTTTCACACGTAAATATCGGTTGGAGTTCAGTTTGTATATTGTGACCCAGTTGTCCTCTTGCCATCTGGGATTAATGTAGTTTTGGCCGTAACCTGAATTAAAGATACTGCATACTGATCAACAGGACACCTGGTATCGCTTCGTAGGTTGTGCAAAATCGTTTTTGCTTATTTTGTCACGCTAATATCATTTCTATGACCACACACGAGAAAGATATTACATATTTCTTCCTAGTTGCTGCAAGTTAAAATTAATATATGTAAAGAAGCTTTAAAATTTCGATAAAGCCTGAGATCATAACCATCGACTTAAAGTTTCTAAAAAGGAAGGGGGGGGGGCGGAGGCCAGTATCAACATTCTGTGACCATACCAGTGTTCACTTTAATCTTATAACTCTCTCTCTCTCTCTCTTTCTCTCTCTTTCCGTTATTGTGTGTTTTATGTTTAAATTAAAATATATATTACCGTTTAAATTGAAATACTTTTTGATTTTATTTAAAGCTATAAATAATATTAAATTTTTATTAATAATTAACTTGTCTTATCGTAAGTTGCAAATACTTATTACAAACTGAATAAGTAACTGAAAACTATCGACCCAAGGGGGATGCTCTTGCTTGATAAAATCAGCGGGGGCTACTGCTGGCTAAAATAAGAGGGGACGNGGGGGGGGGGGGCGCTCCTGCTGGCTAAATGTAGGGGGACGCTCTTGCTGGGCTAAAAGTAGGGGGATGCCCCTTCAGGCTAAAAGTACGGGGATGCTCCTTCAGGCTAAAAGTAGGGGGATGCTCCTGTTGGCTAGATGCAGAGGGACGCTCCTGCTTGCTAAAAGTAGGGGTTGGAAGCACCTGCTGGCTAAAATAAGGGGCGAAATTACTGCTGGCTAAAAGCAAGGGGGACGCTCCTGCTTGCTAAAAGTAAGGGTTGGAAGCACCTTCTGGATAAAATAAGGTGCTAAATTACTGCTGGCTAAAAGCAGGGGGACACCCCTTCTGGCTAAATGTAGAGGGATACTTCTGCTGGCTAACTGTAGGGGGTGGGGGCTCCTGCTGGCAAAAAGTAGGGGGGAAGCTCCTGCTGGCTAAAAGAAAGGTAAATCCACCTGCTGGATAGAAGAAGGGTTGCAATTAGCAGATAACACATAATTAAAATTAAGAACACAAATATTAAACTAATCGAAAAAATGTAAATTTTCTATAATCGTACGTTGTCAGTAATTACTCTGAATCTAAAATTATGACAATAAGGCGTAGAATTTTCTGCGAAAGAGGCGAAGTCGAACCTTAACAGTGAGGTCTTGAGAGCCGGTGAGGGCGAAGCCAGGTGAGAATGGAAGAGGGTCGGAATGAAGGGCGGGGGAAGGGATATCCCCGAGAAAACCCGCCGACCAGCCGCATCATCCAGCACGATTCCCACATGCGAAAATCAGAGGCCGATCCCACCAGGAATCGAGCCCGGCTCGCCTTGGTGGGAAGCTAGTAGTCTGACCACTACACCACCGCAGTCCCTGTCTCCAAATGGAGCAGAAGATAATTTCTCAAGCGTATTAAACAAAAACACTATATTATGTAATAAGAAACCATATCGGAAACTGGGTACGTATGTTTGATAAATAAGAGAAGTGTTAAACAAGTATCAAGCAAGCAACGTACGTTTAACGGGATGTTTATGTTATATGCCTCCATTCCCATAAGAAATTCTTGTCAAGATGGCTTTCTAACTTAGAGCCTATGAAATAAGAACCTTTGGAAGAGTGCGGTGGATATTAGTCTGTGGATATTACCCGATATCTACATCTCAGATTCACGCCATTGGTGTTGATGTGTTCCATGAGCATTCCCTCATGCAGTACCGTCACGTGAAGTTAAAACTGGCTTCATGGCAAGTTACAATCGCTTCAGTTACAATCGCCCCGGATCATCAGACCAGAGTCGTGGAGGCTCGTATTGTGTTTCCGGCGTAGGGCATTCTGGTCCTTGTTTATCGAACTTCTCTAGTTGTCATATGGGCATGATTGTAAGTAGTTGTGTATATAATAATAAAAAAAAACTATAACCAATTTCAATGTAAATCTTTTTTCAGGACAGAATTGAAAGGCTTCATTTTGTTGCCAATTTATAAATGTGGTTATTGAAACAAAAATGTGGTCGTAGAAAAATGTCGACGTCAGCAAACATCGCTGTATGTAGCCTTCTGTTGACTATATTTATTCTTCTGTGAATCTGTATTTAAAACTATGGCGAAAATGCTGTATCTTTTCTGAAAATATTGCGGTATTAAAACCCCATAGTCTCCGCTGGAGGGCACTGCCTGACGGTCGGCAGCTGCGGAATTTAAATAGGAAATCCCACGTTAAGGAAATTTCGCCTCGGTGCCTTAATTTTAAAGATAGGGCGTTTCAAACAGAATGTATTCTTCGCGAATTTTTTTATAAGTTCCCTACAGCGGGGATGTTTCCATAACATTTACAGCCGGTTTGCAAAGAAATTTTAATATCTATGTTTTACAAAAAAAAAGTACATACTGTGTATCTTTATTGAAAATATAAGCTGGTAGGGACATTCTCCTAAAAAAATCCGGGAAGAATATATTTTGTTTGAAATACTTTTCTTTAAAATTAACGCAGTGAGGCAAAATTACCTTATCATGCGATTTCCTATTTAAGGCGCCCGTCTACCTGGCGCTTGAACTGCGTTGCAGAGTGTTCGAAATACACGTTTTTCAACGAAACTATTAAGCGTGCGTCCAACGTGCTGCTCTACGAAAAGAACACACACTTCAGACGAGAGCTGTTAAGTACTTTCAAAATATCACGTACGATAGAAACATCTATTCAGAGTACTCCAAAACCGCTAAAAACGGCCTTTACAAGGCGCTGTAGCTCAAAATGCACGCACCAGATACATACAAAACTACTATAGGCGCCTGCATTGAACCTTCCTAAAGACTTCCCACTAATAAAATAATATGGTCACCGCTGAAAGTCCCATAGGTACACGCAGCACGACGAGAACACTGCACGCCAGTTCAGAGCCTTGCCCTTAGCGGCGATGGCGTACTTGATGCGCGTGGCAGTGTCGCCCTTATCGCTCCCGCGCTTCTCGGCCTAAACGTGGGAAAAAGTTCCAGGTAGACGGGCACCTTAACATCTCGCAGCTGCCAGCCGGTAGGTAGGCCTTTAACATATCTGAGGAAACAAAACACGCGTGCAGCTTGCTTATGCTATTTCCCATCGCCGTCGTAATGCCTTCCTACGGCCGGACGTAACATTTGAGGCGTTTAGAAATGTTCACTAGAGACACCTGTCATTGCCGTGACGTCACATGTGCGCCGCGGTGAGCACGCACTCTCACCCCTGTCGTACTGCAGACGTGCCACGTCTGCTACGGGAGTGTCAACTAAAATCGCCACTCCATCTTATATCCGGTCTGTATGATATGTGCAAGAAGGCACTCGAAAACTTAATCCATGCGCGGAAGCTTGATAAACCCCAAGGTGAGTGCCGTTTCGATTTTTCTGCGAATTGAGTTAATTCGGGAAGGGGTTGCCCGGCACACGCGACAGCTTCTCGTTGCGTGATTTGAGATCACTCTGCAAATCTCTCCGTCAATCACAGTGAGAACAAGTTCCTTCTTCACGAGAATTTCGCGAGAGTCTTCTTGTACAATTGTTGGAGATAGTGCCACTATTTGTGAATTTATATTGTCGACTTATTTTTTTTTGTTAAACTGGGACTCTCCTCCTTTAGAACTATTTTGATAGGCCGACAATATTTTGTCGATGAAGGCAAGGGATTTTGCCATAAGATTTTCTTCCTCTCTGGTCTTGTACTACTCTCGACAGCGGAATACGTTGTCATCTGCAGTTTCACAGCTGATACAACGACTGTGTATCCATCATTCACATCCTCTTGCACGGCCAAATTTATTTGTTTATTTCGGCTTTGTGCAGAGGCTCCATCGCAGCCTCATTTGAGGACCGCATTTAATGTTGGAAGCGTGTCTTTGCCTACACGTACTGGTTGTCACCACTCCAACTGCACTGAGTGGTGTACAGTATCTTAAAGCAATGACTGCAGTTATATTTCTCCAAAGTATTCAGTGACCGTAATTTCGTCTGGATAGCGTTGCTTTTTTTACATCAGGAAGCATGTGATAATTTGGGTCAATATCAGCATTGTTTGTCTAACGCATAGAGATGTACTGGTCTTTTGTGGATTTCTTATCCACGAAAAAGGCTAATGCTTAATCACATGTAATTTTGATGGGCACATTGTTACTTGGCGACTTGCACGATTTTTTTATTTTTGTGGCTCCTTCTGGAGAAAAATTGCATACTTGCCGTACTATTTCTGCTGCGTCACGTCTTCCTGTAGATTGTATGCTCATTTTCAGCCACAACAACAATTTTGCCAACAGTATTTGTTTCAACCAAAACTTTCATTTTCCTTTTTCGAAAATTTGTCATGACTCTATAGAACAACGATGTTTTTCTTTCTTGAGAATTGCCTGTTTCTACAAAGGTCAGTTTAACATTCAACCAATCACCGTTTTTAATAACAAATTGTTAAAAATTATAGTGACAGCCCACCGTTCCTTAAGGTATTTTTGCAGAATTCAGTGTTTTTTTTGTATTGTGCACGAATTTGTCCATCGTATTCTGGCAAAACACATTTATTCATAATATAATCTCACACACACTAGCTGATATTCTTGCAGTGTTCGGTTCATTCCGTCAAACGTCAAACAGCTCTCGTCTTATAATTCTGACCTCTTTCTCTGAAACAATATATAAAAAACCTTGGTCGATCATGGTTACAAATCAATTACATTATATTTATACCGGATATACTCTAACAAATGATAACAATCACCAGAGCGTGGTATATGAGTACAAATGCAGCATATTTCATCTAAGAACAAATTGTCTAACCTACATAGTTAACCGGCTAATGGCAGTGGCAATGTGCAGGGGAAGATATGCAACCACAATAATTAGGCAACAGGCAGTGCGATGAAACGACAAATTATTTACACATTTGGGCAGAAGACATGGAGCTCACAGTGTCTGTTCAAAGTGTCGGCCACCGTTGGCCACACGGGCAGTGCAGCTCTGAAGCATGTTGCCACGCACTTGTGCGAAGGTTCCCGGCGTGGTAGCGATGGCGTTAAACTACTCCCCGTATCCTCGTGTTGAGCTCATCACGCGTGTCAATTGACATGGCCTACGCCGTCGATCTGACGCGGCCTCACAGTGTGATGTCAGGTGAGCGTGGTGGCCATGCTGTGGGGCCTCCCCTACCTACGTGTCTACCGGTTCAGGGAGTGCGCGTCAAGGCGCCAGGGAACATCAATGGTGAAATGAGACGGGGACCACATCCTGCTGTAACCACGTCACCTGACGACCACCTAAAGGAACATCCTCAAAGTATTCCGGTAACGTGTCCTCGGGAACTGGAGATATACGTAGCACCACAGAGACTGAGCATTACTGAGCGATGTTACCAGGGGCGCAGAACTGCGCACAGGCTGGTTAACACGACAAGAAGAGTTGCATATCCGCCCCTGCACATTTCCACTGCCATTTGCGCGTTAACTATAGACGTTAGACAATTCGTTCCTGGATGAAATATGCTCGATTTGTGCTCATCTACCCCACTCGGGTGTTTATTATCATTTGTTCTATTACACTCGGTATACCCAAACTCCTAATTTAACTGCTGAATGCAATTTCATAGCAGACTTCGACGGCCTTTGAGAATGCAAGCCTGTTGCTTCAATGTAACATTGAAAAATCAAACTAAATCTGGCTCTAGTATCACATAAATCAAAAAATGCAAACAACACTTCGTATAGGTTTTGAAATGTATTACGAGGGGAGTGAAATACCTATACTTTCATTCGTCAAAGACATACATTCTATGGATACCACATTATATGTACACAAGCCATGGTTCCGAAGGTTGCTGCTGACTAATGTTAGTAGTGTACAGATGGCCGCGCTACACAAGCGGCATCTATCAGTTATTATACACACCCTATCATATTATTTCTAAAACTGGTTGTGACCCTTACACGTACAACTTTTTTAGGTTGATATCAGTGGCGCGTGGTAAATTGTTGCAAGATAAACTGGTGCTTGCTCAATGCTGTACATTCTCTGGTGCAGGCAGCAGGAGCCAATAACCACAGTGCAGCCTAGGGAGACTGAGTGCATTCCGACCACTCACAAGCGAGCAGCAAGGGTCCCATTACACGCGTCCTGTGGCCTCACCTGCCGAGCTACGTTTCAGTGGTGGAAGTGTAAACTAGCAAGCAACAGGGTACAGCACACAGCTAACGCCAGCTTACCTTGCAACACTTCACCACACGCCACTAGTTCATATTAAAACAGATCTTACGTTCTTTTAATTTAAACCTTCTGTCCTGGCAGAAGAGTGAGTGAAGAGATTTGGGCGGCTTTTTAAAGCGAGGTCTTGAGAGCCGATGGGGGTGATTGAGATGGGTATGGAGCAACGCCGGAATGCAAGATTGGGGGAAACGGGAGATCCCCGAGAAAACCCGTGAGCGGCGTCGTCCGGGGTGACCCGGCCAGGGATTGAACCCGGTTCGCCTTGGTGGGAGGCGAGCAGGCTAGCCGCAGAGCCACCGAGGCCAGGCAGAAGAGGAACCCACATGAGCGGCGGACCAGATCTCCGGGCTGGGGTCAGACAGCGATACAGGGTGTCGAGATGAGGAAGCGGTAACTCAGGACCGCTGCCGGCAGGGGGCAGCGCCTCGGCTGGTTAATAGCGTTAGTTATGTCGCTGGAAGGACACGGGGCAGCGCTCCATCAGCAACCCCCTGCCCCCCATCCCCCTCATAACCCAGGAGCCACTCCGACGTGATGGATGGTCATGCGAGGGATCGTGATCGGCCCATTAGCCGCGCCTAGGTCGCCGATCTCGCTTCGCTCATCCTCGCGCACCGCTTTCGCGATGAATTCAGACCTCCGCGCGGTCTGTAAATAACCTGCTCGGTTTTGGACCAGTCCTCGGCCGCCGAAACCGGCGATGGTCACCAGCGTGCTGAACACCAACTCTTTACTCTTCGGAGATGTAACGAAATAAGCGAATGTAGTGATTACGAACTGCACTGCGGTACGCGTTTCGAAGCATATCGAAATTATGTGACGTCACGAAAAAAATGATTACAAATCATTACGTAAATTTTATTTAGTAATTATATTCATGCAGAAAGAAGTAAACACCTGGATGAAATGACAGATTTAATAAAGGAAAGATACTATAAATAATGTGTGCGATAATGTCGTTAGCTACATATTTACATTTGTGGTTTATGAACTTACAAATCATCGAGCGCGACATCTGTTGGCGAGAAAACTAAATACCTTCGTGACATCTATTGACTGAAAAAGGAATCTCGTGTTGCCGTAGCGATCGCCCAACAGTAACCTACAAAGACACTGCAACCAATATCTTGCGAATAGTTCAGTGTTTTGTGTCATATTAGCGTGTGTTGCATTTACTTATCGATCAATCAGCTTAAAGTAAATTGAGTGCAGTGTTTACTTTCAGCTCCCGGCGGACAATCAAATGCGCTGGTGTATTTGGGACAATCGCGCCCGCGGGGATAGAGCACAGCAGTTGCGGTACTGGCCGCACGAAACGTAAGTTCGTGCTCACGTCTGGCGTTTATCACCGCTGCGACGTCATCGAACCCCGACATTTGCGGTGCAATAACGAAACACAATATGTTCATATTCAGCTCGCTTCCGAGTGGGCTACACTCCGAATAATTCGCTTCACAACGAACCGAATCTTGCGATATGTGATGTTCGTAATCAGTATCAGACCGCCGGGCGTTGGTGGGGGGGGGGACAATGAATATACCCCGCGCTCGCGTTATTGAAGATACCGTATTCAATGTATACCAACCTGAACACAAATTTACCAAACGTTTTAATTTTATATTTGAATCAAATTTCAATTATATTAATTCATGTAAACATTTTAAATCTTAATTTATGCTGTTCACGGTAAAGTGAGCACTTTTGAGGCCCTAGTTATTTTTTTTCCTATCAGCCATTTATATCCTTCCACCACCTTTTAAAACAGTTATTGCCATGTAAATAATAAACACAGTGTATACATTTCACCGAACTCGAAGGTTAAGGTCTAAGGCTACAGTAAAATGTATTTATTGACTATTATTAAAAATGAGAGAGCTTCAGAAAGAGCCCACTTTACCGTGAATTGTCTTTAGTGTGACGTGACAAGATCCGGGACCTCGCCAACTCAAGACATTACGAAATTTTGTTTTAAAATTTTTTGTGAGCCTATAAACGGCTAGGAAGGAATGGGTCCCGTTGGGCCAGTTCCCAAATCCATCATATTTAACTAAAATTGTCTTCTATGGGAGTTTCGGTGCAGCGTTGTAGCTGTAGGGCAATGTGTAAATGTCATTCTTCTTGTAATGGCTGAATAATAGGAGATTGTCTGTAAGCTCATTTCACGCGAGTCCTGCTTTATTATTCTATTACTACACCGTAAATTAATTTAATTTGAAATTTTTCCAAATTATTTACTTAATTGGCAATTCCTTGCAAGTTGAAATACCCTCAGAGGCCCTGTTATTAAGTTCATGTTTTACTGTCTAGAGCTGCCGGCGAAAAAAAAATTACGTTATTCTATCTGCATTCAAAAGATAGAAGCGCTCATATCAAAACTTTTCAAACTAGAGCTGGAATTTAGTGATATAACAGTTTTTCTTATTTTAACAAACTGTGTTAATAGAACTTTTAATTTTTCTCTTATTAACTATTTGCATATACACCAAAGAGCCAAAAAAAAAAAACTGGTATAGGTGTGCGTATGCAAATAACAGAGGTATGGAACCAATCAGAGTAACGCGATGCGGTCGGCAGCGCCTATATAAGACAACAAGCGTCTGGCAAGACGGAGAGGACTTTGCGAGGAGCCACCCCCTCTCCACATCCTTCAAAGTAGTCGGCGGTCCTGCGTGTTGCCAGCTCAGCGGGAAATCTGTGACCTACCAGGTCTGGAGGCAAATCAGCTGGCCCGGCGTGGAGACTGACGGCAGCAGCTTCGGAGGTCCGACGCATTCCAGGTCCATTCACACGCATCCGCAAGTCGGCAGCTTGCAGAATACAGCAGTGAGGTTCGTTACACTTCGCATTGTTTCAGCACCTCGAGATCCCCCTCCCCGCCTTGATCATTGAGCTGCCTCCCGCAAGATGCACGTAGCCATCTTCTATTGAGCCACCCAGGTACCCGACGTCCACGACGACGGCGCTTTCGCACCGGCTAGTTGGTCCGCGGGCTGGTATTTGAATATTCCCAGCCACTCCAGAGCCCGGGGATCCCCTATCCGTCACCTGGGGACGCGGCAAGTTGCGGAATGGTCGCCGCGCCCTAGCTGCTGCAGTCGCGTCGTTCCAGCGTCGTGTCAGCGTCGGGCCAGCTGATTTGCCTCCAGACCTGGTAGGTCACAGAGTTCCCGCTGAGCTGGCAACACGCACGACCGCCGACTACTTTGAAGGATGTGGAGAGGGGGTGGCTCCTCGCAAAGTCCTCTCCGCCTACACCGGCGTGGAGCTCCTGGCGTCAGCACGGACGAGGGAAGACGGAGTTGGTGCCAGAATTGAGCCGTCCAGGTCCCGATGAACATGACGAGAAGCAGGATGGCCCTGCAATTGTAGCTGCTGTTAATATTGTTGTGCAGGCAGCCTGCACAGAAATATTGACAGCAGTTATATACCCCAAGGGCGCATGCGCCATAGCCACTTCCTCTTCTAGAGCTCAATAACCAATATTAAAAAGCATGTTACTCTTAACCTGCTGTCTCCTTTAGCATTTTTAAATGCATGATGAGTTTTGAACTTATTTCCTGTCAAGAGGGTTTTTACGGTGTCTATGCCGGTTTTTTCCCCTCTCCCTTCTCTAACTATAGCTTTACGATACGCCCCCTTAGGGATGTAGTCCATAGCCTCAACTACGGCCATGGCTGCCAAATATCCCTCTTCGCTACGATGCACGCCTCTTTTGCACGAAATTCCCTGTCCTTTAAGCGTATGAGGCTCCGCCTTGAGACGCATTAATCCCTCGTACCTGCAACGGGCCCAAATAACACATAGTTTTAAAGTAGGTTAGAAAAAAAAACTGCAAAGTTGCTAGATCGGTTACTGCCGCTACAGTGGCATACGACCATTTCACGAGTGTACCGTGAATATCGGGAATACGGTAAAACATCACATCTTCGACATCGCTGCGGCCGGAATAAGATCGTGAAAGAACGGGACAAACGACGACTGACGAGAATCATTAAACGTGACAGACGTGCAACCCTTTCTCAAATTGGCGCATATTTCAATGACCCCTGCATACCTTCAGACATTAGTCGAGTCCATGCCACGTCGTCTTGCAGCACTTCTACGTGCTCGCGTGGGCCTTACACGATATTAGGCAGGTGTACCAGTTTTTTTGTCTCTTCAGTGTATACTAGTGAGGTTTAGTTTGGTCGTGGTAGCATAACTGGTTAATACGAGTGCGTATGATTTTTATTTGTGTTACGTTGATATGCGCGTGCTTCATGTAAAATAAGGCAAAATAGATATGTAAGATGCTGTGTGCCGCCCGTACTATTTCAACTTGTTGGCAAAATGTAGTGTTTGAGAAATAATGAACGACCGGTTTACACACTTTTAAAACCAAAACACTGGCATGGCCCCAATAAAACGCAGTCTTTGTAAACAATAGTAGGTGCCACCCTGTAGAAAATAAACTACAGTTTTTTTAAACACAAATTAACAACAAAACTCAAAAGAAGATAACAACTATGCAGTCTGGCATACAAGCTTAAATCTGGCCTACGAAATCAATTTTCAAGTACAAAAAATGAATGAGTAGAAAACCCGCCGACCAGCGGCATCGTCCGGCACAATTCCTACGTGCGGAAATACGGGAGCGACCCCGCCGGGAATCGAACCCAGTTCGCCCAGGTGGGAGGCGAGTAGTCTGACCACTACACCTCCGTGGCCCCTTATTTCACAGAATTAAATAAATTGAATTCAATTTTTTTGATGGTGTGGTGTGGTTGGTACTACGATGGTACGGTATTAAACTTTCCTCCTTCCCCAGCCTATCCAGGTTCCATTGTAAATAACGACGGCGTAATGTTGTGCCGTCTTTCCTCCTTCCCGTATCTCTGTGATTATTACAACCAACCGGAGACTGAGTTGCCGAGTTGGTGGCCAGGATCTCACTGTGATGAGGAGCTACTGTCCACAGCAGGCGCCGATATGTGTAAGTATTTAGTGGATGATGATAATAAAAACGCATGAAGAGAGGCGCATGATGAGGCAAGGATAGCAATCATAGAATAACGAGCTTTTAAAAAAAAAATGAAGTTGAAGGGTGACGTGGGAAAGTGAACGTCTGATGCAGTGGCGAATGAACGCAAGAGCAGTGGACGTGGGAGGAACCGAAGGAAACTTACAACCGCTGCGTTTATCACAAGCGACGGTTCTGGGTTCGTCCCACCCCTTCCGGGAATCGAACTCAGTTCGCCGTGGTTGGAAGATGGTGTTCTCACCAACACCGTCACTGCTCCTTACTGAGATAAAAAATAACTGACTGCTCGCAAAAACTAAAATGCACGCGATTCACAGTCAGTTAAGCACTTCTGAAATGAACCTTTGGAAGATATTCCTCTCCTTAAGGGGCCCGTTTACTTGGAGCTTGTATTGAATGTCAGAGTGTTTGAAATACACTACCGGCAGAACTGTTGAACGTGCGTCCAATGTGCATAAAACGAGGGCTGTTGAGTGCTTTCAAGACTTCACGGATATTACAAACACCATTTCAGAGTACTCCAAAATGGCTAGTAACATCTTTTTCAGAGCACCGTATCTCAAGATATACGCGTCATATGCATACAAAGTTACTGAAGGGCTGTGCAACGAATCTTCATGCAAACCTTCCACCAATAAAATAATATAATCAGCGCTGAAAGTCACACAGGTACACGCAGCACGACGAGAACACTGCACTCCCGTTTAGAGCCTCGCGCTTAGCGGCGATGGTGCACTTGATACGCGTGGCAGTATCGCCCTTACCGCTCCCATGTTTTCCGTTCTCAAACACGGGAAAAAAGCTCCAGGTTTTTAAAAAGAAGTACAGTAAGTTAACAATTTCTATATATGAAGAGGTTAAGTGACCTTAACTGATAAGACTATGAAGTTTTTCTCATTAAATAACGACAGTTGTTTTAGAGAAGTGCTTAATTGCAAATAATCATTAAAGCCGGTGCATATATAATTAAACATTAACAGCAACAACGGGATTTGCCAACTATGCTTATAAGTTATCATAGGGCTTAAATCACCATTTGTTAATTTTCCTTGTCTGCGTCGATGCCTATGATATGAATTTGACGACTACGTCTTAAACGGTTCGGGAATTATGACCAACTATGCTTATAAGTTCGCATAGGGCTTAAATGACTATTTGTTAACATTCTTCAGCTAACACGACCTGCACTGACTTGCCGTAATTCCCGAACCGTCAACTCGTCAATTCACCGTGGATGGTACAACAAACAAGAGTGTAAGTCTCGCATATTTCGTCTGTCACGTGACGTCGAAGGTTAAAAAAATTCCTGTGTTGGCAGTCGGCACGTCCAGATGCACAGGTGCACCTCTCGTCTTCAAATCGCGGGCAGACAGGACGTCGAGGCGCCCTTGGCAGCGTCTTCACGGCGCAATGGCGCCCCACTTCCCGCGCAACATGGACAGCAGAGTAGCTGACGTCTAGGCGTGACATTTCCTGAAGTACCGATAATCATGCCTCAGTGTGTTCTGAAGTTATTTTGTCGGCCCGAGTACCAGCGTTGCCACGGTGTCTCCAAACATTATATATCACATGAGCTTTTGGTTAGTAAATCAATTTTAATTGCTGATCAGTTTGTCTTTTAAATATCTAAACCTCATGTACTTCAAGCATACTTCAGATGTTAATTGTTCAAACGTGAGTTTTTCTTAAGGGCCCCGCCTACCTGTAATTGTTTTCCGATTTCGAGGCCGAGCGATAAGGACGACACTGCCACGCCCATCAAGTGCGCCAACGCCACTAAGCACAAGGTTCTAAACTGGCGTGCAGTGTTATCGTGGTTCTGCCAGTACCCATGAGGCTTTTAAGTGGTGACCCTATAATTTAATTGGTGGAAAGTCTGCATTAAGGTTCAGTGCATACCCCTCGAGTGCATTCGTATGTATCTGACACAAACATTTTGAGACACAGCGTTCTGGAAAAGCCGTTCTTGGCTATGTTGGAGTGCCCCGAAATGGTGTTTCTAATATGCGCGCTGTCTTAACCGACAGGCATAGTATCTGGTGTGTTTTATTTGAGCAGATTAGCACATTGGGGGGCACATTTAATAGTTTCGTAAAAATATACCTGGATTTTCAACACTTTGCAATCGGTTTCAAGCGCCAGGCAAGCGGGTCTCTTAAGATGTACATTAAAAAAAAGTGACTATTAGTAGGGTAAGTTGTGACGTTACCTGCTCACTGAACACAAAAAGGCAAACAATAACTATCAACATACGGTAAAGCTATGGGGCTGTTCACGGTAAACTGAGCACTCTTGAAAGCCCTGCTCAAGATCTACTTGTATGTACATTGCGTATTCTTCCACCGTGTGTATAATTAACATTGCCTTAAGACTGATAACTTTATTCATGCGTTGGTGAAGTCAAACAATGAATTTATTAGAAAAGCAAACCATTTGGCAAATTTTCTGATTCCCGCCCCTCTTACGCACTAATAAAGCAGGATGCAAAATAAATAATTTCATTATTCACAGACGTTTACCTAAAACCTTTAATTCAACGTTAAGTTATGGAACTACTTCCCCTCCGTCGTTACCAACTTAACTGGGCGCGGAGCAGTCAGCGTGCCCGTTGAACTATGTACAGGTAGGGGCAGTGACACTTTTCGGAGGTTGATTTCAAAAGTGCTCATCTAACCGGCAAAAGTATTATAAACCTAGGAAACTTTTGCATTTAAGCTTGTCCCCTAATGAAATCCCGCGAATTGTTCACGTCACAATCATTGAGCTGTACATGCTTTGCGTACCGCGGTAGTAACATGGATCCTCGAGCAACAGCGAGGTTGGCGTATCGGCTTCCCCCAGGTAAGATCACTGGGCACTGAACCTCGCAGAGTACAGCACCGGCGATACGTAACCGAGGCCCGAATTCGCCGTCAACCCTGGGCACGCTATGAGCAAGCATGCAGTTCAGATGTACCAACCAGCCTTCGCTCTCACTGCTGTTATGAATATTAGTTGGAAATAAACATGTCAGGGCCGTATCTCGCAGCTTTACTTTATTACAAAATTATTCAGGATTATATATTAAACTNATGAGCAAGCATGCAGTTCAGATGTACCAACCAGCCTTCGCTCTCACTGCTGTTATGAATATTAGTTGGAAATAAACCTGTCAGGGCCGTATCTCGCAGCTTTACTTTATTACAAAATTATTCAGGATTATGTATTAAACTTTACATTTTTTTTTTTTTGTCATTTTTCCTTCCTCAGACGTTGCGTCCCAAACTTCTTTCACCCCTGGGTATGCGCCAAGCGTACCCGTTTATAAAATCGGGCCTGACATACCCTTCTTATGCGGACAATTGTCTACACTCGGCATGAAATGTGTAAGTTATCGCTATTTTGGGACTTCATAATTTTAATAAATCGCCTGCGTATAAAATTTTTTTTTCATGATTCATTACTAGCATAACTGTAAATGATAGAGACTAATTTTAAAATGAAATTGTATGCAGTTATAGGGAGCTATTTTTTTTTTAAATTGGCCATAACAAAGCTTAACCAACCGCAAAAAAGCTGTTAAGTACTAAACATTTTCAGTGAGCAGATCTTCCCTGATCGAAATCACTGATTCAACTTCGGAGCGTAAACGCACGTGTAATCACAAATTAAATGTGAAACGTCAAGGTGAAAGACTTACTGCGAGACCAGAGTCACCGGGAGAAAAGACGCGCTGTCGTCCACAGGGACAGACTTATCTTGTAGATTACTTTACTAATAACCTCCTCAAGAGCCTCTCTGGAACGATCACCGGCGGGAAGGGGCCCGTGGTGCGTCAGACCGCTGGTTTACGGTCGCCTAAGTAGCACCGGCGGTGGTGTACGACGGCGTCCAACGCCGGAGGACGGTGGAGGGGCGGAGGCAACAAAGTGTGGCCAGGTCCTAAATACCTCCGCGAGTTGAAGTTGGGAGAGTCGTGTGGTGTGATCCGGTGTCCTGTATCATGCCCATTATGACGTGTTTACACGCTCTCTCAGGACTGGTCAGGGGCTGGTGTTGCCACTCTTGGCCGTGAGAGGGGGAGGACACACTTCAAGCCCAACTTGCACGATCAAATATTTCGCTGAGTGGAGAGAGATTTTGGCGGCCTTTAAGATCGAGAACTTGAAAGCTGGCGAGTGTAAGGCGAGGAGAGTATGGAGCAGCGACGGAATACGAGGGCGGGGGAAACGGAAGATCCCCGAGAAAACCCATCGTCCAGCGGCATCGTCCGGCACGATTCCTACGGGTGGAAATTTTGGAGTCACCCCGCCGGGAATCGAACCCGATTCGCCTTGGTGGAAGGCGAGTAGTCTGACCACTATACCTCCGTGGCCCCTTATTTCACAGAATTCAATAAATTGAATTCAAGTTATTGAATGCATAAATCCTTCACGTGTACGTCAGTACAACATATTGGATAAAAACTGAATTCAAACCTAAAAACTTTGAAATACATTTCACACTGTGAAATGAACCTTAAAAATATTTTAACTAACTACAAAAGCACAACAAAGAAAGTTTTCACTATAACACATGCCAGAACACCACATGTTTTAGTTGGTTTAAACCAAGTGGTTGGTTGAAACACAGAAACATCGCCAGGAAACGAAGAAAAATCTGTTTACAGGTCATAGGTGTTTGAAGTGTGGTGTATTTCAGATATAGGTAAATAAATGCTCATTTTATTGTAAGGCTTCGTTTCTCTTTTTGTTTATTTCTATACCTTGGTGAGGAAACTGCTCCTCAACTGGTACGAATAATTATGATTATGGATGAAAAATTTAATTGAAGAAAATTCAGAACATGTCCGAAACGAAACCATTCAATTAGTTAGATGAGAAAGTGACTGTGGTCGTGACGTTGAAGTGACATCGACTGTTGTTTAAACAATTGAATTCAGCAAAAATTGAATATAACCTGAAGCAAAATTTGATCGTGTGAAATGGCTTGGACCATACACTTTGGAACCACAGGGGGGCTGGTCCCCCCCCTCTCTACCTCCAGTGGCCAGGCGAGTCTCTAAACCACACACAATGAGGGGGGACTCGGCCGGTATTAGGTTGCTGTTTATGACCGGGCCGCGTTTGTATTATACGCTGCGGGCGATTAAATCAAATTAAATATTACTTTTATATAAGGGGCGGGGGCGGTCGTAAAGCGCTGCTCGCCGAGTTAACATGCGGATTATTACGTGCCGTGGCCAGGGGTGTCATCGGGCCGACGAGGCAGGGGTGTCACTGCCATGGCGCCCGCAGCGTCGTCTGAACTCTTCGAGTCGCAGATTACAGTCCATTCGTGATCACTTTCGATTTTCCTGAAGCCCTGCTTAAGTTATACTTTCAGGATGGTTCCTCCTCTCCCATTAATAAAGAGCAATGGTACCCACCTGTCTTTCTCCTGTAGCATTTTCTCATAATGCTTGTAATAATTTTTAATTCTTTCCTGTCGAAAGGGTTTTTACGGTGTCTGTGCCGGTTTTTCCCTTTCTCTTCTAGATGTAGTTAGTTAACTATAAGTACATTAGGGAGGTTTTTCATGGCCAAACTCGGCCATGGGAAACCCAATCCCTCTTTGCCGCGATGCACGTCTCCTTGCATGTTTTTCCTTTCCTTGTAAGCGTAAGGGGTTAGCCCTGAGACGCAATAATCCCGTTCCTACCGCGGACTAACATATAACACTTAGTTTTAGAGTAGGTTAGAAAAAAAAAACATTCAGGCCTCGTGCTTGAAAACCACGCCAAAGGGACAACGCACCGCATTCATGCGCACTCAGTTTAATGGTATTTTCTTCATTGCTACGAATGTGATTTTATGGTCATTCATGGCGAAAGTGTCCAAGGGCGTATCTCAATAATGAGTCATTATTCGGTAGAGCACAGCAATATAAGATGAGGTTTATTAACATAGAGATTATACAATAACTATTTACGAGACTATTGATCGGGGGAGCTTAAATTGAATACCAAGATGCTTATTATTTATGTTAAGATTTAATACCTCGCGCCATTACTGTTACAATCTAATTGGAAAGTCCCCTCCTTGTTCATGTTGACGGAGGCTAATTCTAGGAGGTGGTTAACGACGGCCGGACACACCCACCTTCCGTGGTCTTCTCTCTGGTCGGGTCGACGACAAAATACATCGCTCCCAGTGTTACGCTGGCCTATATGGGTTGCGTTGTTTAATATTTTCGGCCCCGTTTACTGTCCGGTGGAGGGGATTTCTGCAACTGTCTTCGCAAGGTGTTGTTGCAATCACGCTCGTGTTCTGGTTTAATATTTGAAGGTGTGATCAGGCAGGCCGTTCAGCTAAGGCCTGATCACATCATAACAGTATGTCTTACTAGGTATTACCAACAAACCCCTTTCTCTCTAGTTTTATTAATACTATTGAAAATATACAATTTGTAGATAACATATATATAATATGTTATATATTATCTACTATATAGACTAAACGTAATATATAGGAAAAAATCAAACACCTCATACACTGGGTAAATTTTCAAAATATTGATTGAAAATGGCGAAGACACAGCGAATAGATTATACATCCTTTTTTGTTGTGCTATGGAATTAAAGGCTGATAAAAGTATTGACAATGCATCAAAACGCATTTTTAAAATCAATGAAGCGAGCTATAAGGGTTTTAAATTTATAAAAAATTTTAGTACAAATCTCAAATCTGGACAAAAAATAATACGTTACGATAGAGCTCCTAATAACCGTTCATTTTATCATAATCTCGATGACATTAATTCTTGGAAATTTGTTATGATGTTCATCCTTATTTCAATTTTAACTTAAAATATAAAAGAGTCGGACAAATATAAATTTTGTAGGATTCGCAATTATTTTAAGTTAAAATTATTATATATACTTTAAACCATGTTTTAAATTGGTTTGGTATTTCTATCAAGTTATCGCCGATATCGTGTTGCGAAACCATAAAATGTCCTTTAAGATATGGGGAAAAAAAACTTGGCCTTACGAACAGCCTTAACACAGTCAGATAGATACATTTGATATACGTTCCTGCCTTTGTCAAACTGTAGAACGCGGAGGCGTTAGCACTGCGTGTAATGCCATTACACAAAACTTGAATCATTTTCGGTTGCATTGTGTTTGTATAGTTATTATCAAAGTTATATTTTACTGCTTTCGAAGTCAAAATGCATGCTTAGCAAAAGGTGTATTACGAGAATTCCGGAAGAGTCACTTATAAAGTACGATTAAAAAATTTACAATTGTCAGTTTTGAAAACTTTATAAACTTCTTTGCCTTACCACATATTTATCTTTATATAGCTTATGACATATTTCACGTTGCAAATTTTGTTATTTCATAAAAATATAATAGTAAATTTTATTTGGCAAGCATGCAAATTTCATAGTCATAACAATAACTAATGTTATGTGTAACTGATTGGCCGCTAATTAATCGCTTTAAAAAAAACACATTTCCTTTATGATACTGGATAGTCTGCTCCCAAAAATATGTGGCATTGGAGTAGGAAAATCAGTTCTATGCCTTAACGTCGTATTTAAAATATATAGTCAAAATTTGCGGACAGTAAATTTATTTCATTTATTTCCACTTTGTTTTATATGTATAAAGTAGGAAATAACGACAAATAGTAACATCCTAATATTGCTTCTCCAGAGTTACACCTGATTGACGTATGAATAAAATGGAAGCACTGCTAAATTTCATATGGCGGAATAATATAAAATGGACGGTCTTGTAGATATTGTTCTAGGTTGTGACATTCTTCTGAACACCGCGGAGCGTCTGCTTGAGGAATTACCTCAGACGAGCTCTCGGGACTATAGTGCTAATATACAGTCCCGAGCACTTTTACAAGAACGCGGTGGTTCGACTTACATAACCTGTAATGTCAACGCGGGTGGCGGCCGTACACGCCTGTTTCTCTCTTCTCTCTTATCTCTTCACTGCTCTCGTGTCTTCGTCTCCATCAACACGACGTGCGCGCAGGCGCGAACTCGGCAATAATCATCACAAACTCTCATTTCAAGCCCCACTGGCTAAACCTACGCGGGTCGGCGTCCTGCCCTCGAAAACTAAGATGGCCGAAACGCTTCAGAATTACTTAAGACGCCTTCAATAAACCAACCAATCACAAGAGCGCTAGATGCGAAATTATTCACCACGCCACTCAGTTGCTATAGCAACGGATCAACAATCTGCTCAGTAACTAAGGCCTTCGTAAACAAAGCAACAATAACGAAACTGGAGAAATTTATAAATACGTTGCCAGTAAAATTAAATCTGAAAAATATCACAGCAGATAGTAAACATAATAAATATAATAATTACTGTTTGCAACGAAAATAACATACATGTTAATATGATTATGTCTTGAAAACATAACATATCAATACAATTCTGCTAATGGCTTAATTTCACGATGTTGCAAAACTTAACCAAAAAGAAAGCTTTGTTCTTTATTGGCATCAATAAAGCTCGATTCTTCACCGAGTTATAAATTTTTTTCTGGTATTAAGTTGGCACTATTATAGAATAGCCTAAGTAGGCCTGTCCTTGCGTAATTTTTTTGTAAATAGTAGTTATTGCTATATTGTGAGTAGTTACCGGTACTGTTTACAGATGTAGTCTTTTAGGAGATAACCACACGATTGAGTTTTTGTTGAAAGCAATGCAAGCCTCCAGAAACTTTACCCGCCATCATCTCAGAATGTGATTTTATTAAAAGGCCTTTCTTCCAGCCAACTACAGTGTTGCATTTGTTTACTGTGTCATTAGAAACTGCAAAACTAAAACAATGAGTATAACATGCATTTAACAAAATTAAAGCATGAAAATTTCATTTTTTAAGTTATTGAAGATTTGAAATATATATGAATAAAATTGTCATTATGTCATGTTCATATGCAATTACTAGTTACTACTTTACATCGATGTAAAAAAAAACAAGAACAAAACGCGAAAGAAAAAAATTACTAACTGGAAAAAGCAAAAATTATAAGAATCCAAGTGATTTCAGCCCAATTCTTACAATTCACCATCACACTGATACAGTCTAGCCAATCAATCACTGCCACCAAGCGTTCAATATCTTTCACGGTTATGAATTAATTCAATGATTTACAAGTTCTAAATAAGAAATCTGTAACATTGTAATGAGTAATATTTCCATGCATATGCTTTTAAAAATTGAGAAGTTGTTAATTGCCGATAGTATAGCAGTTTGAACGACTTTTATTATGCACCGTGGGTATTCATTATACATTTTATTCAACTAAATATTTTTTTGACAGTGTAATTTTGTTTTGGCCCAGCACAGAGGTTTTGTTTATTCAAGTGTGTATTTCGCTTGATGGACATTTGTTTTTTTTTTTTTCTTTTCAAATTTTGTTTACTCATAACAATATTTTGTTGGGGCAACAAATATATTTTTTTTGCTCTGTACAAACAAGTATTTTGTTGGCTGGAACAAGCCTTTCTCTCATTGTAGTCCAATGGAATGGCACAGAAGCTTCACACACTTTAAACTTGGAACAGTGAGAATTAAACGAGGAATTTAGCCAAATAAGTGAAAATAGTGAACATTGAGTGACTGATAAGTGCCTGATAAGTAATTAATATGGTGGCTGAATTTCACGGATTTATTTGTGATTCCCACTGAACGTCGAAAATCCCACTGCCGTAATTCACTTGTTCCAAGTTCATTTGTTTTATTTGTCAGTCGGCAGTAGCTTATCAACTGACTTTCAGTGAATGTTGTTTCACTGATTGATTCGGGCTTATAATGCACGTTCACGACATCCCGTAACTTAAGAAAACTGTCGGACATGCGTACAGTTCGTTGTATCGTAGCGGTCAGTAAACTTTTCACGTGATAGCGCATCGTTGTTAGACACGAGGGCATTCACCAGACGAACTTACAAGAGCAGGGAGGTGCAGACATCTGTTGTGTGTGCTTTCATGCGCGCTGTTGAACGACACTGGTACAGTCTGTTGCTCTACATATCTGTAAAAATGCACTGACACGTTAGTTTTTATAAGAACGTGTACTGAGTGAGATACTTGCCTATTTGGTTAGGGTTTTCGCATAACTTTCTTAATTGTATGCCAGCTGCACATGTTTATATTACTGGTTTATGTCTTAGCTTAAAGCGACCCATACACGTACAATATTACTGCGCAATAATCGGGGTTGTGCAATAAAATTGATCGTGTGTGGATGATATTGAATGGTTGTACAATATATTGTGTAATATTAAAAACTTTAAATATTTATTGCGCAATATGGGAAATATTGTACCGTCTGTAGACAATATTGTGCGATACCTCGTCAGTTGCAATCATGGTGGTGTGGAGAGCGTGTCGAAATGGCGAATAAAACAGAAGAGAAAAATTTCATTTTGGACTTTATCGAGGTGTACCATTCTCTGCCGGCCCTGTGGGATGTTAAGTGTAAAGATTACAGTAATCGTGTAAAAAAAAACGTGAACAGTATGACGTGCTACTCGAGAAATACGGCGAACATTTCCCAAACGCCGACAAGCAAGAGGTGATCACAGAAATCAATTTAATTTGCAATAATATTGTACTTCAATGCCAGCTTTGCACAATCTATTGCACAACTCTTCAGTATTATCTCCACACGCTTCAATTTTATTGCACACACCCGCGTATTGTGCAATAATATTTTACGTGTATGGGCCGCTTAAGGCTCCCGTCTACTTAGTGCTTGATTGTATTTGGATATGAAGAAATTATATGCCCATGTTCTCTAAAACAGGATGCACTCGTTGAAATGAAATACGTAGCCACACAATCAGAAATCAATTAAAATGTTTAAATTAAACACTTAGATAAAATATGGCGAACCAGCACGATCACATTAAGTGAACGGGGAACGATTAACTTGTCAAGCATGTATTATATTAACTCTACAGACGCATAGACGTGAGATGCCCTAAAGATCGGTATACAGTACCAGTTAAAAGTTTAAGATCACTAGCCAGAATAACAAACAATTTATTTCAACTCTGGGTGAAGTGATATTCAGACAAGTACACGGTTTCTCTCTTGTAATGTTTAAATATACTCGTTTATATCCGTGGCCCCAGCTTGGCTGCAGACATTTCTTGCGAATCGTTCAACAGTTATAAAACAAGGAATAACAGCCCATTTTTTAGTGCAAGTCAAAAACATTTGCTATAAAGTTTAAGGCACTTTTTTGAAAGTTAAATTTTTCTACCACAGTGCCACCCATAAACGCTTGCACTAACGACCAACATGCAAAGACATTTAACACTCAGTACATTATGCATTAAAAGAGGTGAATTTTCATCGCCGTCTTTCAAAATTACAAAAATTCCAAACTTACACAACACATAATCTAAGTCGTTAAAAGTCTATTTCCGTACGTTCTAACTAAAGCAAGTTGCCTAGAAGGAGTTTATGTTTCGTTCTGCATAATATTTATTGACATTAACGGGATAACTTGTGCTCTTCAACTTTTGACCGGGACTGTATACTATACGGGAACAAACCCAATAAATGTCTTGTGGGTGAGAGGACTGTAGATACCAAACTCAGTAATCTTTATCAAGAGATGCTTGGCTTGTGAAGCGCCATACTGGTGCAGTAAACGCAGTAAGCGGTGATGTAGTGCCTTAAACGTAAGAGGATTGTATATCGCATTATAATACGTTTGATGTCCGAAAGCAAAGTCTAACAACAACTGGGTATAATTTCTCTCTTTAAGGCTCGGCTTCGCCTACTATGCAGAAATCCTTCGTTTTCGTATCATCATTTCAGTTTCGTAGGTATAATTGGAAATGTTTGACTATCGAAGATTTACAATCACTAGTTGTTTAATACTTTTGTATCTAATTTTCACTGTGTGTTAATTCCTGCTTGCAAAAATGCAAGAAATCATTGATTAAATGTAAATATGTTCCTGACTTTTTTTTACAACAAGCAGATAACACGATTATATTTACGCACAAGAATATTAAACAACTCGTAAAATGTGAATTTTCCATAATCGTACATTGTCAGTAATTACTATGAACCCGAAATTATGACGCAAAAACTAAGAATTTCTGCAGAAGAGGTGAGGCCGAGAAAGAATGAACACGGTATTCTTGACAATGTTACAGAAGACAGTGGCGTAACTAGGTAGTGGCTTTGGATAATGAGGGGGTGGAGGGGGCGTGATTTGCTACCGGGGGNGAGAAAGGTTCTGGGGCCTCCCCAGGAAAAATTCGTAAAACTTAACCTCCAAATTATGCATTTTAAGCCATTTTCTAATGAAACAAATATCGCCCACTGAGAAAGAGGCGAATTACCTGCACTGTAAAAAAAATTCTGTATTTGTCCAAGGAATTCTTTGTAAACTAGTCGCCAAAGATATTTTTGTAACAGTGCAAATAAATTAAAGTAAATTTCACAAAGCCAAATTTGGTGTGTCTAAAACTACTGTTGAATTTTAACAATCAAGTGTAACTTCAAGTTTATTATTAACCCTAAGCTACATAAACAATTTTGTACGTTTTCTAAAATAATTTTTTGTAAATATACAGTATTTCGGCTGCAGATTTACAAGAAATTTTTTGGTAACTATTTTCCAAAGAATTCTTTGTGGCAGGTACAGAAATGTTCAACTGTGCGCTGAATATACCTACTGACTCTGGTCTCTGGGGGTGATATATCACCCTTATCACCCCCCCTCCCCCTTCTCCAAGGGATAAGTTGCCGTCATGGTTACGCCACTTGCTAAAGATGCTCCGAAGTCCTTCCACAGTTCTTGGCAACGCGCCTCGCGAAATCTCGCCAACAGCAACGTCAGTTAAACACACTGAGCGGCATATTCCTTATCGCCTTGTGATAAGTGCGCGAACTTTGAATGACGGCTTTTTTCGTTCTCCGCGTTACGCTTAAGTTATCGGGTTCACGTCAGCGTCAATTATATGTACTGCAGAAGGATATAAACTGGCCAGAAAATCAAGGCTTTTAGGTGTTGAATTAGCCTCGAAGAGCCTATAAATTTTGGTATTTCTTGGAGGGAACATGAGTTTTTTTTAGCATTATGACTGGGAATAAAGAGGTTCATACCGATTATTCCTGTTAGTAGTTTCGTCGTCTGCAGTGGCGTAACAACTACTTTG
>NQII01007339.1:18219-57891 GCA_002778355.1 Clitarchus hookeri | reverse complement strand
GGGGGGGGGGCAGGGTATACATAGCTCTAAATTTAGAACAGGTCACCGAAAATGAAAGTAAATAAGCACCCAAACAGTTTTTGTGCGCCGAGATGCGTTGATAAACTGTATACAATCTCCAATAAATTGTCATAATGTATTTCTGATATACACCTACACCTTCGCTTCTGGGTTATGGAATTTTCCCTATCTTTAATGCAACGAGTAGGCCTGATTTTGGTTTTGAACGCACCAAAATAAAACTAATAAGATGAGCGTACCTGTCTTAATATCGATGCCTGAATACGCGCCCCTTCCAAAGTTGCAGGCAACGTTTGGCCACTCGTCGTTTGATCACATCTTAACTTAGAAAATCTTGTTAAGAATTTATATGAAAATGTTGTGACTACAAGACATTTTTTTTAAAAATTCATTAGAAAACCTTTATACCAACATTTTAGTGTCGTTGATCTGTGTTATGTGGTGAAAAGGGTGGGGGGGGGGCGTTTCTCAGTCTCTTTCTGCTATCAACTTGGAGGTCGTGAGGTCGAATACCTCTGCGGACAAGGCAAATGGGGACATTCCCATCTGTTGCATTTTATGTTAACTCGTAAGTAATAAACGTCCTTGATTTAATCAAAAGAGGTATGATTATTATAGTACTTAGTATATTTTTATTAGCAGGTTAAATGACTAACACTTTTAGAACTTCGCGTACTTGCTGGCCATCGTGGGTACATCTGGCTCCCATGTCCAGCTATAATCTCCGCCATAAAGATGCAGCATAATGATATAGCCTATGAGTTATGCGCGCATAACTTATCGCTTTAATACCCCAACACCAGTGAATCGTCCTGAAAGTAGGATTACTTAGTTCATACTCTGAAAATCGTTACGAGACGTAATCCGTTATAATCACTGCCTGGCTTGCAGAAAACATACCTGCTTGATTCTCTTTCCTGAAACGATATTTTTTTGTNTTCAAAAAAAGAGCCAAAACAGCATATAAAATTACTTCCTTCGCAAATCAGTAATTACAAAATATAATGCCAAGATCAAATAGTTATACCTAACGCCTATCTCTTAATTTGGCAATTACTAATCACATTATATTAGCTATAAAATTGTCTGCAAATTGCTGTAAAAGATTCTTTGCTCAGAATTCTTACACCATGAGACTATATGAAACATCTGTAACACCTTAATGAAAGTTTACAAGCTAGTATATCCTAATTGTGAAATGGTGTATGAGCAACGTTTTATTATAGCACTGCACGGCGTCTTTAATAAAGATTAATTAATTTTTGTCGTAACACCAGAAACAAAATTTACCTTCATACTGCACAGTTACATGCGAACTAAAATAATAAAGTAGGCAAGCATTTGTGGTGGAATTTATCATGGTGAATCTAGGGTAGTAAAAATATGATTTGACTAAGTTTCCCTGATTTTCTGGGAAACGGAGCGTCGAGTGAAAAACCAAACTAATACGTGAGATTTCCATTGTCACGTGCGCTGGCTACAAGGCCACATTATTTTTAAATTTAATTTAAAGACAGGCAAATAGCAAACCAATGACAATTACTTTATTATAAATTTCCCAAGGATAGACAGACAGATAACCACCGGAGTTCAGTCAGTTGGAAGGAAGCATAAGATTTTTGTAATAGTCGTGCGCTATTTCACCAGCAGCATGTGACATTAAAAAACATAAATAATATAATTATAATTTTACTTTTTAAGAATAGAGAAAATAAAAAACGAAGTCAACAGAAAATACTAATATGAATAGCGCGCTGTTGCGTTAACATCATCAGAACTCAAATCATTAGCCATGGACATTCGTATCAGGACAGACATTAACTTACTAACATTCTGCTGGAAGGCGTTGAAAAAAAACTGTAGTAAGGTGATCTATGTCTTCATTAATAATACGATGGACTCGTTAGCAGCTTAAATATAATCCAAACTTGGAAATGATACTTTCTTATAAAATTCGATATTTACTGGCATCCATTTTATTTCAAATTTTTTAATCGACAACCTCTAAAAACAAAAGTGCATATATATGTATATCGCCTTAAACACTGTAACCATATGTTACACCATGAATGCCAAAGAATTTTCGAAAACCTAGTTTACGTATCTCGGTGATAATGAGATACTTGTGTCTACTTTGGACATAACCTCAAAATTATAAATAATGTTTTGCTGCATAGAGACAATAACCAAAGTTTCAACAAGAAGAATCTGACACTTTAGATAAGAAAATATCTGAAAATCTACCTAGTACATTATATTTTGCATATTTATAACAAATTTTGGAAAAATTTAGTTGTACTCATATAAAGGGCGTGGCAAGGGAAGATACATACGTATGTATCTTCATGGGGTTAAAATGAATAAGAAAAGTTTGATAGAAAATGAGACGTATTTTACAATTTATTTATATCAGTTTACACAGTACCTTTACAGTTTATTTGCTTAACTTTTCCTATAACAGTTTCACGTCTTTAAACGAACTAACTTGCCAGATAATTAAATTTACTTAAGTATTGTGATACGATAAAAGGTCCTTGCGATGCAGGAATTCACTCCTGTATTAAGAATTTATCGGTAAGCAGCCCTTGGAATTTAGCTATTTTGCTTGATGCACGGATCGTTTATTGTTATTTCTGACGTCCTTAATTCAATACTTTTATTAATTTAGGTGTGTTAAGATTGTTTAGCAACGAGAAGCTACAGCATGCGTTTCTTAAAGTGTTACAACAAAGGAAATACAGGATGAGTATAAAAGAATACCCCAACTTTGAAGGTCTATAATATCAAAACCAAACAACCCACAACCTTGATTGACCAATAAAATGAACCGTGGCACCGTGAAGTTGGTTTACCATACATTTATAAGTGTTCAATGTAACCAACATGAGCGGCTCGAACGACCTCTACGCGATAATCAAACTCGTTCCACGCTCTTGTCAGCATGCCCGGTGTCTCGGTTTGAGGTGGTGAGGGGGAAGCGAGTTCGCATTCGACACGCCAATAGAATCGCATGGGGTAAGATCCGGGCTTCTTGGGGGGCCAGTGATGAAGAGCCTGGTCACCAGCTGCTCCTCGACCAATCCAGCGTTGCGACAACGTCTCGTTCAGGTATCCGCGAACAGCTAGGTGCCAATGGGGTGATGCACCATCCTGCTGGAAAATTAAGTCCCCTGCTGCCTCTTCTAACTGAGGAAACAACCACTCTGTAAGTATGTCCAAATAAGGGATTCCAGTAACTGTGGGCTCGTGAAAAAATTCTACGGTATACTTAAACTTCGACTTAACTCATAACTTGAGTCGATTTCTCACCATTTCTCTGAATAGCCTGTCATAAAAATACAATACACATTTCCAAAAGTTGAATTATAATTTTTGAAAAGCCTGATTAGTTTCTTGTTCAAGAGCATAGCGCATTTCCCCGCCAAATGCAGCAATTTTTAATTTCGGCGAACTAAACTGCTAAAATGCTTCTGTCATGTGACACTGAAATTGTCATAAAATTAAATAATTTATTATTAACCCAGTTTTGAATCTAATGTACCTGGAAAAAATTAATATCAGTTAAGGAAATTTTAATTTTACAGCTTTAATAATATCAAGGCAAAGCGCAACTTTTCCTTATTTCTCGGCGACTTTGGTTTAATTAGTCAACTGAGTGTTTATATAAAATAGACGTTGATGAGCTACTAAATCGCCATGAAAAACTATACCAAGAAATGAGAATTATTATTAGTCCTTCTTTGGAGTTTATTCTGTTTCTCTGACTTAAAAAGTTGAACAATGTTNGTTTCTCTGACTTAAAAAGTTGAACAATGTTTTTTAAAGTTTGTTTGCCGAACAGGAAAAAACATTAAAAATACAATAAACGCAGGGTTTTTTTACTCGAAACAGCGTGTATTTCGTGGGTGGTAGAAGGCGGTTGAATGACCATTAAATATTTCAGATCAACTTCAATTTACGGTATATAGTGTCACAACTAATACATTCATTAAATGCGTGTTGGTGCGTGGATATAAACCAGTTGCGAATCATTACTTACAACTACAGAAAACATCACTAAGCACTGGGCCTCGCAGTATACAGCACCGGTCAAATATAACCTTCGTGTGANAAATGAAGTCCCCCGCCGCCTCTTCTAACTGAGGAAACAACCACTCTGTAAGCATGTCCAAATAAGGGATTCCAGTCACAGTGGACTCGTGAAAAAATTCTACTGTTTACCTAAACTTCGACTTAACTCATAACTTGAGTCGATTTCTCACCATTTCTCTGAATAGCCTGTCATAAAAATACAATANAACTTCGACTTAACTCATAACTTGAGTCGATTTCTCACCATTTCTCTGAATAGCCTGTCATAAAAATACAATACACGTTTCCAAAAGTTGAATTATCATTTTTGAAAAGCCTGATTAGTTTCTTGTTCAAGAGCATTGCGCATTTCCCCGCCAAATGCAGCAATTTTTAATTTCGGTGAACAGAACTGCTAAAATTCTTCAGTCATGTGACACTGAAATTGTCATAAAAATTAAATAATTTATTATTAACCCAGTTTTTAATCTAATGTTCCTGAAAAAATTCATATCAGTTAAGGAAATTTTAATTTTACAGCTTCAACAATATCAAGGCAAAGCACAACTTTTCCTTATTTCTCGGCGACTTTGGTTTAATTAGTCAACTGAGTGTTTATATAAAATAGACGTTGATGAGCTACTAAATCGCCATGAAAAACTATACCAAGAAATGAGAATTATTATTAGTCCTTCTTTGGAGTTTATTCTGCTTCTCTGACTTAAAAAGTTGCACAAAGTTTTTTAAAGTTTGTTGCCGTACAGTAAAAAACATTAAAAATACAATAAACGCAGGTTTTTTCCGAAACAGCGTGTATTTCGTGGGTGGTAGAAGGCGGTTGAATGACCATTAAATATTTCAGATCAACTTCAATTTACGGTATATAGTGTCACAACTAATACATTCATTAAATGCGTGTTGGTGCGTGGATATAAACCAGTTGCGAATCAGTTACAACTACAGAAAACATCACTAAGCACTGGGCCTCGCAGTATACAGCACCGGTCAAATATAACCTTCGTGTGANCTTACAACTACAGAAAACATCACTAAGCACTGGGCCTCGCAGTATACAGCACCGGTCAAATATAACCTTCGTGTGAAACACGAAAACGATCGTGTGCTCTGGACAGAGCTGATTATTTGTTTAACTGGCTTTACTTGTGGCCTTCTCCTACATTGAACCACGTTCAGCGGAAATTTTACATTAATGTATTATTTAATTATAACTAAATACTACGTGTACAATACTTTAAATGCACTGAAATCACTATAAATGCGTAAATAATTATAAAAATTGCCAAAAATTATGAGGGGGAACACTTGACGCAACTTACACTGGAGAGCCAAAAAAACTGGCATAGACGTGCGTATGCAAACAACAGAGGTATGGAACCAATCAGAGTAACGCGATGCGGTCGGCAGCTAGAGCGGTTACTGCTGCTACAATGGCAGNGAGGTATGGAACCAATCAGAGTAACGCGATGCGGTCGGCAGCTAGAGCGGTTACTGCTGCTACAATGGCAGGTTATAAAAATTTTAGTGAGTTTGAACGGGGTGTTATAGTCGGCGCACGAGAGATGGGACATAGCATCTCCGAGGTAGCGATAACATTTGGATTTTCGCGTACGACCATTTCACGAGTGTACCGTTAATATCGGGAATCCGGTAAAACATCACATCTTCGACATCGCTGCGGCCGGAAAAAGATCGTGAACAAACGGGACAAACGACGACTGACGAGAATCATTAAACGTGAGAGACGTGCAACCCTTTCTCAAATTGGCGCAGATTTCAATACTGAGGCATCAACAAGTGCCAGCGTGCGAACTTTTCAACGGACCATCATTGATATGGGCTTTCGGAGCCGAAGACCCCCTCGTGTACCGTTGTTGACTGCACGACACAAAGCTTTACGCCTCGCATAGTCTCTGCTTTGAAAATTCATCATATGTATCTTAAAATAAATCTTGATTACTGCGGCAACTCTTAAAATCTTCTATAGTTGGTTCCGCTGGTCGTGGGCCTTAGTCTTCCCTCGCCCTTAGGTACATCACTAGTCTCTTTGCCGCACCACACGCAATCACGGTGGCTCCAACTTGTCTTTAAATGTAATCCGCGTAGGTAGCGCGTGCAGACTTATAATATTACTCTTCAAATTCCGCGCGTCTTTGCTTTATCGGGAGTCTGCATCTCTGTACGGGACTCGGCCAATTAACCAACCAATAAAGTATTTCTCAGGCCGACTACCCACTAGGTCATCGCCTGCCTGACGGGAAAACCAAGATGGCTAAAAGTCTTAAAAACTGCATACTTAAACGACGCCTTTAAACATCGCGCCAATCACGAGACGGCTACATCATATTTTACAAATACGTCTTGCGTTACCATAGCAATCAACTAACGAAAGCCTCTATGCAAAGCGGCCCACATAAAAATGACTTTGTAAATGGAAATAGAAAGACTTACAAATATAGTTGCATAAAAATACGTTTTCTGAAGTTGAAACAACTTGCAATTAATTTTATGAATTAGAGCAGTGGTAAATAAAATATATCTGCCACAAACAAATAATAATTAAAACAAATACATATTACGTTTACATACACATTGCAAAAATAAACTGAGATAACCGAGGGGGCAACAACCTAAGAAAATCGGTGTACACAATGGAAAAAAAATCACTCAAAAATCACTAAGAATCCCCAAAAATCGCAGAAAATCTTGGAAAATCATAATAAAATTTTTGTAAATCTCAATAAAATCCCTGTAAACAGCAAGAAAATCCCTGATAATCACAAAAAATCTCTGAAAATCGCCTCGCACCTTGACGAACCAAGTTCCATTCCCCGCGAGGACACTCCTGGATTTTCGCACTTGGGAATTATGCCCGACGATGCCACTGGTCGGCGAGTTTTCTCGGCGATCTCCCGTTTCCCCTGATCTTGCATTCCGGCGCTTCTCCATACACACATCGCTTCACCCTCATCGATGCTCAAGTCCTCTATGCTAATAGCCACCCAAGCTCTCTCTACTTTACTTAGTTATGCCCAGTAACTTGTCTTATCTCAATATATTCTTTGGACTAGATTAACGTGACTGAATGTGTTGGCATCTGTAAAATTATCCTTAGTATAGACCGACAAAACATTTTCCATGACATTCTGATTCCATGTAGGCCTAAGAGATTTATTTTATAACTTGTTCAATTCCTTGTGCTAACATGCGTGTGCCCTCTTGAAAAATAGTAAATATTAATATTTTTCATTTTATATTCAACCCTTACACTTTTAAGACAAGTGTAAATGTCAAAATCCTGAATTCATATATCTATATTATTGTTTCCTGAAAAACTAATCATATTATTTCATAAAGTTTTTAATGTGTCACTGAAGCAATAATGATACATGGTATTTTGCACCTGCCATAATTTACTCAAAAAAATAATATTCGTTGTAACTTTATGAAAATGTTAAATTAAAATTTTTACTACTTTACATATCCACTTTATTGCACATATTACTGTTTTATTGTATTTGGTTTGAAATTGGACATAGGGCCACGTGACCTCGTTACATTTGCTTATTAGGTACTTGTTACCACACAACGGAATACTTGATTCTCTTAACTTACTTAGATATTAGCTAACTGTAATAATATCCTAGCAAGAAGGCCATTGGTTTTGGAGAGAGGAACAATTACTGTGCTTCTTTACTTATTACTTAAAGGCCCTCCTGATTCCGGTTTTTATTGGTTTTCCGAAATCACTCCAGCCAAATGCTAAGATGTTTCCTTGCTACACGAAGAAAGTCTAATGTTCTTACCACAAAAATAAAAATTCTATTGAGGCATTTCTTTAAATTTTTATGTAATAGTAAAATTAATAATGTCAAAAAGTTAACAATTATACCAACTTACAAACTCTTATATTAATATAATGAAAATATACTGTTGAAAAGTTAATGTTAATAAAGCCTCTAAGCAATGTTGCCGCAACTAAAAGTTGTATTACGGTAAAAATAAAAGGATGAACAAAATATTTTGTGTTACTGCGACATTGAAGAAATGTTCATCCAACACAAGTTTAAACTGACTTGGCGTTGTAAAATGACGGATAGTAGTAAACAGCGATAATTTCGTAAAATGGAACAACTGCATTTAAATTTTAAAGCACATTATAAGAACTAAATGTACCTTAGACCAGCTCTTAAGCCTTTAAAAGCAGTTTACGTGTGCCAATTGTGCGTATATTTATAGAGCATTAATATTTCCACGTAACAAAAGAGAAATACAGTTTGTCGTTATGTTGTTCTGAATACACACAATATGAAACGCACTCATAAGTGTTACGAGAGAGCAGTTGGAAGGACTTCGTCAAATAAACAAGGCGCGCTTACGGTTACCTTCCAGTCGTAATTTTTTTTCGTTGGCATTATTACTTTTTGTGACAGAATAACGGTACTTAATTAATTTTACATAGGAATGTTTTTTAAAGCAAAGAAATTAGATGAGAAATTTTAACACAAATATTAACATCAATTCAACACAATATTTATTTTGCCGCAACAAAAAAACACCACCTTAATGTTGACAGAACAGTAAGGAGTTAATATTGTTACAAAAGTAACAATATTACATTAACATTAGTAGCTTAACAGCATATTACATTAACAGCAACATTAGTTACTGACTGTTCACATGTTACAAAAAATTACAGTTGTCACAACATGAGACACGTACAATTCCTTCACATTCGTGTTTCCCTGAAGCAGATTGCTCCGTCGTTAATGACCACGCTGTCGACGATACGCTAGGCCCTACCTACCTCTACCATGCTCTTTGCTTAACATACTATGTCATACACACATGACTGTGATGTTGCATTATTAGAGACCAGAAAAATTCGCGAGTTCAATGACCTGCGGGCTAGACTCTCCAGTCTTATGTACAAATATGCCGATATGAACTGCACATTGGTTGTCTGCCGTCACAGTATAAGGTGACGATTGGGCCAGCATTCTCCAGGTGGTGTCAAAACACCGTGTGGACCAATGGTTGAAGTTTTATTAACGTACGTGTTTCGAATTCTAGCTTGTCCCGAAATGAATTCCGCGAATTGTTCAGGTCCCTATGCATTATATATAACTTTTACTTAATTCTCGTGCCGAAAATTATAAATTAATATTTGTACATATGGGAACAGTATTTAAAGTTAATCGCTATATATGGTATTTATTGAGTGAGAACACAATATTGGCGTACTAGCTTCCGCTCTTATTGCATTTTTGTAACGCTATATGAGAGAAGTATTAGGCTACAAGTTAATTGCTATACGTGGTATTTATTTCGAGAGAAATCAGTATTGATGTTTTATATTCCTTTGTTATTACAATTTTATATTTATCACTTCTCGGTATGTTATATTTTCTTCACTGATAATAGCCGCAAAGCATTAAAAAAACTGCAATAAAATATAGCTATAGTTAATCTTATCGTAAACTATATAACTTACTGCGCAGCAACAAATTAAGGAGTGGCAAAGGGGTTGAATGGGGACAGGGGAACATTGTATTTTCCCTGGAAAGAAACTTTGTACTTTTCTCCCTTCCTTAATAAAACTGCGCAGGAAAGTCCTAAAAATAATATTTTATAGCCATTCCGTTTTTTTTTCATTGAGTTCTAAAATTTAAATAAAATAGTTGTGTAGGCCAACGTTTTGCTAAATCCAGCTTATGGCAGAATATTAAACGACATTCGAACATATTTCGTTATATTTCCACTTCAGAGCGAAGAACAAGTTTATTATTTACATAGGTTTTGACAAAATACAAACACAAAGACTTTACACATTTATATTTATTTTATGAAAATTGCAATCAACCCGTTTACCTAAGTACATAAGGGGAAAAAAAAATCCGGTGCACATGCGACAGCAGTGCACCCTGGCGGCGAAAATGGTCAGCTGCCAAACTAAAAGCATTGCGCTTCCCAGTCACTTGAGTGGAATAAACCACGTCTTTATCACACGAACTTGCTCCAGTTATTCGGCGACGACCGCGCGCGAGGAGGCAGCGTGTTCGCGGTCACGGCGGAGGTGTCGAGGCACCCACAGGCAGCGGGCACGTCTCGGCAGTGCGCATGCGCGGGCAAGCGCGACCACGGGCGGCCATGTCGTCGACACCGTCGTCGCCAGCCCCAGTCGACGTGAACCCCTGCACCGGCTCCGCCGCTCCTTCAACACACACTGGCGAGTCCCGAGTCTCCAACTATCATCCACTGGTGAGTGAGTGACGCAGACTGAAGACGAGGTAGACCGACCCCGCTGGCTGCCCACAACCAATCCCCGTGTCCCAACATTTAACTGCTTTCCTGCCAACACGACTCGCAAAACGGCGTGGATTGGATTTTAGATTAGAATATCGTTTAGGGAACAAGTGCTGTGAAATACATATATACCTAAACCAATTTGTAATGCAGCTTGATTGAATTTAAATTGGTATAAAAGTATTATATTTATGTTACGGTGTTTGACATTTAAAAATTAAGATATAAATAAACACATTCATCATTGTTGACTATGTGACTTTGACAGGTGTGTTCCTTTGGGGTAGGTCAATGTCCTGTACTTGCGCAGAAGACGAATTAGCGGTCTACCTCACCTTTAGTCTATGGTGAGTGAGTAAAGAGATTTGGGCTTATTTTGAAATCGAGGTCTTGAGAGCCAATGATGGTGGATTGAGGTGAGTATGGAGCAGCGCCGGAATGCAAGGGGTGGGGAAAAACGGGAGATCCCAGAGAAAACCCGCCGACCAGCGGGATTCCCGTATGCAAAAATCCGGGAAACACTCCGACGGGAATCGAACCCGGTTCGCCTAGGTGGGAAACACGTAGTATGACCACTACACCACCGCGGCCCCATCATCCGCTGATGCTTCCAAAGGTAGGTACGCTGAAAAAAAAACACGGAGGTAGGAAACAAAGAAATAAAATCAAAATCTGAATCCTCAGACTCCCGAATTGTGCTTAAAGTGGGAGATGGCAGACGGGAAGGAACATCTACAGCATTGACGTCAGGTGCACCAATTTCCTCAAACAATCCGGATTGAGAGGTAAAGACAGAGCTAGCATTTTCCTTATCTCGAGAAGATATATACATTACATCTGGTTAATAAAACTTTTCCACTTAAACAGCAGGTCGCCTTTCACTCTCCCAAGAAGGGGAATTATCATGCACTAAATAAACTCGTTTGGCAAAACGATCATGTTCTGGAGAAGGATCGTTTGAAATGAACCAAACAGGTTGCCTGATCGGCGCATGCTAATTCCCCTTTTGGGAGAATAAAAGACGCCTTTTTTGATGAACCAGCTCTAATTTCTATCTCTTCTAAAGATGTGGTAAAAGCTACCTTTGTCTTCCCCTCACAATCGGAATTGCTTGAGGAAATTGGTGCACCTGGCGACAACGTTGTAGATGTTCATTCTCGTGTGCAGTGTTTCAAACAAATGTTGGATATGCTGGGACAGAGAAACTCCCATATTACGATGTTTACTTTAAGAAAGTTTCGACACTTAATAGCAAAAGTTCCAGGCAGCAGCTGGCATGCTATTTGTCTGTTTCCAGGAATTTGTAAAAATTTCATTTAAGTTGTTCCAACGAACAAATGTTTTGTTTCGAAATGTATTGGTATCATTGTGACTCTCTGTCGTGTCGGGATCAATAAAAATATCTTCGCTTTTGATGCTGTTGGCAGCAGTTGTTTATGCGACAACGGTATATGGTCTCAGCAACGAATGGTGTCTCCTATACAGTGAGGGACTTTTTTTTACTGGATATTGTTTTATTCTGTGCACAGTACGTGTCTATTCGCGGCATATTTACACTTTTTGAATCAAGTTTTTGGAAAATCACCCCATGTATGACGTCTTTGGTTGCTTTCTAAATATGCCATGTCTCTCAAGCGTTTTATGCTTGTGTTGACACAAAAGTACATTATTTTTTGGTTAAACTAAAATTGTATTTATTTTATATCAATAAATTATAATACTTCATTTATAATTAATACCAATAAAACTGCGAGAAAATAGTTGTGTTGATAGTAGTAGGATAAAGCCGACTTTGAGACAGTGGGATCCGGGATAGGAACCAGGTGCCGACCATAGCCATCTTTAATTTCCTTTTATTCCCTTTTTTTCCTCAGAATTTCCTTTTTTCCCTTGAAATCAACCATTTTTCCCTTAACATTTTCTATTTTTCCTTAAACATTTTCCATATTTCCCTCAAAAAGCACAGACACCCTCATTTACAAAGAACAAGCCCCTTATTTTCAAACACGATCCATTGGAAGGATTTGGGCTACTCGTTTTTTTACCTGTGACCTTAACCTTCGACCTTGACCATGAATAACCTTGAAACAAAAAAAAATCCAAAAATCCCAAAAAAAATTGAAAAAAATTCGAAAAAAAAAAAATTAAAATCTAGGAAAACATTACATTGATGACTCCGACCACGAAGTGGATGCCAGTGACCATGCCCAAATGACCTTGAAAATAAAAAACTCGATTAAAAAATTGTAAAAATCGAATAGATTCATAAAAGTCGGCGAACATGTTACGTTATGACTACGACCGCCATATTGTATCCACGTGAACTTGAACTTTGACCTTGACCCATGACCTTGAATGACCTTGAACAACAATTTACAAATATTCCAAAATTCCCAAAAAAGTTTCTAAAAATTTTCAACAAATTCCCAAAACACCCTTGACACTAGACTCAAGACTCAAAACTCTAGATTCAAGACCCAATACTCATGACTCAAGGCTCAAGACCCAAGACTCAAGACCCAAGACTCAAGACCCAAGACTCAAAACCATTGACTCAAGACTTAAGACTAAATACCTTGCCCAAGACCCTTGACTCAAGACCCTTAACCAGTAACCTTAAACTCAAAAAATAAAAAATAGAAAAATAATAAAACATATACTTAAAAAAAATTTTAAAATTAAAATTTTTAATGTTTGGACATATCGGGGTCCGGAGCCGAAGCAGACACCAATCTCTCCATCTATGTTTCTCATTGATTGACAACTTGTGCTCGATGCACACCCCAAAAGTGTTTTATTGGTTGATTACTAACGCTCGTTTGACCTACCACCAGTGTTTCTCATTGGTTAATTAGTTGACACACCTCCACCTCCCTCACCTTTGCTCATTCCTTTGTATGTAGCCATCTTGTTTCTTTCATTTGTCATTTGTTTTAATTTTCAACACCTAGGTGTCGTTGCCAGAGCTGTCGATTTAGCCACCATGTTGGTTGTTGACGTTGAACTTACCTCAATGACATTGAACTCGAAACATTGAGAAAAATCGCAGTCCATACAATTGTTAATTACTAGCTGGTCACAATATGGGACCATACCGACTAACAATACTAATTAACGACTGACTGCACACAAGACCGAATTCACCCAAGACTGACTCCGCCCAAGACTAACTCCACCCAAGGCTGACACCAACCAAGACTAACTCCACCCAAGACTAACTCCACCCAAGACTAACTCCACCCAAGACTAACTCCACTCAAGACTAACTCCACTCAAGACTAACTCCACTCAAGACTTACTCCACCCGAGACTAACTCCGCCCAAGACTAACTCCACCCAAGACTAACTCCACCCAAGGCTGACACCAACCAAGACTAACTCCACCCAAAACTAACTCCACCGAAGACTAACTCCACCCAAGACTAACTCCACCCAAGACTAACTCCACCCACGACTAACTCCACCCAAGACTAACTCAACCCAAGACTAACTCCGCCCAAGACTAACTACACCCAAGACTAACTCCACCCAAGACTAACTCCACCCAAGACTAACTCCACCCAAGACTAACTCCACCCAAGACTAAACTAGCACAAGACTAGCTCCTGACGCGACCAGTTCCTACAAAACAGAATAGACCAACCTACCATACCACCCACCTATACAAACAAACGATGGTGGACAATCTTGAAAAAAGTCTCCTAATAAGAGCCTCGTAGCTAACCTCTTCGCAGAAAGTCTTCGCAGAATCTTCGCGAAACATTTCTACCAGAGCTGTCCATGCCAAAGGGTCACACTAACTTACCAAACCAACTTACCAGACCAACTGAGCAGGCCAACCAACTAGTTCCGAAACATTCCTCAAAAATATTCCCCTAATTTCATTCGTTCGCCATGTAGAATACAATAAGGGGCTGGTATTTGCAAATGAGGTTATTTGTGCTTTTAAGGGAAAAATGCGAAATTTTAAGGGGAAAAGTGAAGTTTTAAGCTACAAGTGGGCCGATTTGGAGGGAAAAATGGAAATTTTAAGAGAAAAAAGGGGGAAAAAGGTAAACTAAAGATGGCTGCGGTTGGCACCTGGCTCCTATCTCGGATCCCATTGCCTCAAAGTCGGCTATATGCTACTACTGTTGATAATGCCTAGTAAGAAATAGTTATAATGCAAAATATTATTACACTGAGTGCGCACGAATGCGGTGCGTTGTTCCTTTAGTGTAATTTTATAGATGTAGTTAATATTTTATTCCATTAGGCGGAGGAATATCCTGGAATTAAAACTTTATCAGGGCTTTAGAAAAGTGTCAACAAACCGTGAATGGACTATAGATAACTAAAGTCACATCCTGCGCATTGTCGAATATACCACCATTCCTTAAACGGAAGAATTACCCTACCCAAAGAAAATAATATATTTATACAAATTTTTTGTTTTAAATAAGTTTTATTCACATAAAATCAACCATTACTCGGATATATTCGGCATTATTTATGCAAGGTTCGGCTTCATATTTTTCAAATCTGGTTCAATAGAAGCAAAGTTGTAATATTCAAATAACCGTACCCTCCTTTATTTCGCAACCTCATCCCTGAAACATACGAGAAAAAGGTTATTACGGAGGCAATGCATGTTACTGGAAAAGTAATGTAACGTGTTTGTGCTGTGGAAGAAACGTAGTACTAAACAGGAATGACAAAGGTTATAATGACAGACGGGTAGATAATGTTAAGTAAATGACCTTGAACAATGTTGTTCGAGGGTTACTGCCAAATCCTCTTTTGAGCGTTTAAGAAAAGTAACCTGACAAAGTTGGCTGGGTTAATTCGGTCACGTAACTACGTTTACTCGATCACAAGGGGTTAACGAAGTTGTTACTGAACGCTCAAAAGTCGTTCAGGGTTTTGAGATGGTGGGAACTCAAAATAAGCTTCAATATCTAGTGGATTTGTTAAGTGACTAGGCTGGCCCGCGGCTCCGCTTGCGTGGACTACATAATTATGGTTAAGTTTTTTTTTCATTTAACAGTTCTAATTACATTTTTTCTTTGATAAATGTTAAGTTTTTAATGGAGAAACAACGGCTTGAATATTACGTATTTATTTATTGAGAAAGTAAACGGTAAAAACGCTTATTAGTATTTCTCGGTTATAGATAGATATATGCTACCACGGAGTTTTTTTTTAGTTCTTTTTATTCTACATAATTCTTTACTACGTGATATTGTTCCATCTTTAACGGTTTAGAGACAGCGTTTTGCAAGAGAGCGCGCTGGAGGCAAACTTTTTTCCGACTTGATTCACTATTATCGTCACTTCTTATTCATTAAGTTACTTTACGTAACTAAATACTCACTAAAACCTGGTCAGAGGACATAGCTATGAATAAAAAAAAACGTAAATCGCATAAGTGGTTCTCGAGTGATAAGCGCACTAACAGACAGACAGAGAGACGTTGAGTTTTGTAATACGTATATATGTGCTAGATAGATGATGACGATGACGACAAAGAAGAGTTTTCGTTAAATTATTTTGTGTCCAAAGTGAACTCCCAACTCATAAAATGACGCTATATTAAGCAGTTTTATACAAATAGGTAAGTATAAAATCGTATTCCGTCAAAGCTACTTGAAAAACGACCCTCGTCTGTTGTTCTGACAAAAATATGATGCTTGCTTTCTCTCAACGACGATTTAACGAATGCTTTATTTTTTGTTTGTTTTTGGTTGCATATTTTCGCGCCATTTTACCTGCGTCGCCTGCTAAAGCCCGTTTGCCGCCATTTACCCTGCTGTCAAGCAGGGTTAGTCTGGAGATGATCGAGTTAACTTGCGGTAGACTTTCCGAACGCGAGCACACTTCAACCGGGTACTTATAGAACGTTCCGAGGTTCAAGTTTCACTGTAACCGGGTTAACCGAGTGACTTCTCGTAAGTGCCGTTAGAAATCACCAGGGAGTAACGAATGCTCCTAAGGTGGACTGAGCTTTCTTTGCTCTCTTGGATTTGTGTTCTTTTCTCCGAATCCTGGCAGTAGAGAATTTGTATCGCACTTTGCGGGCCAACAGGGCATAGGGTATATACATACAGGTCAGCACATTTCCAAGTTTCTCTTCGTGTTACACAGCCTGTAGTCGTTCGCATTCTTCTCAGCTGTTACTGGTTAGAAAGTATTAAAGACAGTGAAACTGCAACGAATTCAGAAAGTTCCGAAAACTTGTATCCGTGCGCCGTCACGCCAAAAGTGTTGATGCAACCTTTGAAACACGAGGCATTGCAAGGAAAATGCTAAATTCGAAATTGAAGGGATTAATACGTCTTTAGTTCTCGTCTACAGGCGAGGTCAGTAGAGACTGATAAAATTGTTCACACAGTCATTAAAACACTGTCATAGGCTGTTCACGGTAAAGTGAGCATTTGTGAGGCCCTAGTTACTTTTTTCCTTCCAGCCATTTATTATCCTTTAAACTCATTCTAAAATAAATATTGCCATGCAAGTAATATTAAACACAGTGTTCATATTCCACCCCACCCGGACGTTAAGGTCTAAGGCTAAAATAAAAAATATATATATTGACTATTTGTCCAAATTAGAGGAATTTCAAAAGTGCTCACTTTACAGTGAAAAGCCTATATAATGTTTTAAATGCAAAACAACATATTCCTTTTTCTTGTTTTTACTCTTCTAACTTTTAAAAGCAAATTATATTCGAAAAACCTCTAAAAATTAATGAGATCCTGTACAAAAAGTGTTGATATTACAATGCAACATTTTCGCTAACATTAAATGGGCCAGGAAGATGTTCGACAACACTGAAATTAATGCCTAAACTCCGCCGAACTTACCTGCGGCAATCTAACGAGATCTTGGTTCCACGACATAGTTCAGTAAGAGTCTATTAACGGTTACTTCCCACTTTTCTGAAGCCCTGCTTAAGTTACACTTTCAGGCAATTCCTCAACCTCGTGAAAACAATGCTTAACCAAGTCTCGAAAGTTACACCAAAGGGATAACGCACCGTATTCGTCCGCAATCAGTGCAATGATATTTTTCTTAAGAACTATTTCTTACTAGGAATTATCAACTCACGTATTTTCTCACTGTTTTTATTCGTATAAATTATAAATGAAATATTATAATTTATATATTAAATATTAGTTAAAGTTCGATGTTACCAAAAATTAGGTACTTTAATGTCAACAGAAGTATAAAACGTTCGTGACACGTGAAATATTTAGTAAACAACCAAAACGCGTCATGCTTTTGGGTGGTTTTTTCAAAGGTTTGATTCAAGAAGTGCGAAGAGACCTTCGAATAGACTACATATGCCTCGTGTTTGCTGAGAGGAGGGAGCGGCCTGGTGGTCGCGGGAAGGCCCACACTCGGGCTGGGCTACCGGCGTGCGGTGTAAATCAAGCGTGAGGAGAGAACACACTACTCGGAAGGCCGCGAGCAGCAGGTCTGTTGTATACACGAGCGACGGCGCGCAGCAGCAGGGGGTCCACACAGCCTCCCTGCGCCTGTGTATCCACGCACACATTACCACCACTCTCCGTCGAGAGTTACCTACACCGCTCGCTGGGAGTCAGACCACGACATTCTCTCACATCAACCAACCAAGATTATTTAATATATTTTTTTTTAAGGTTTACTTATACACTGAAGAGCAAAAAAAAACTGGTATAGGCGTGCGTATGCAAATAACAAAGGTATAGAACCAATCAGAGTAACGCGATGCGGTCGGCAGCTAGATCGGTTACTGCCGCTACAATGGCAGGTTATCAAGATTTAAATGAGTTTGAACGTGGTGTTATAGTCGGCGCACGAGAGATGGAACATAGCATCTCCGAGGTAGCGATAACATTTGGATGTTCGCGTACGACCATTTCACGAGCGTACCGTGAATATCGGGAATCCGGTAAAACATCACATCTTCGACATCGCTGCGGCCGGAAAAAGATCGTGAAAGAACGGGACAAACGACGACTGACGAGAATCATTAAACGTGAGAGACGTGCAACCCTTTCTAAAATTGGCGCAGATAGGATTTGTGGACTGCCCTGCAGGATTCATGGTGTGAATTGCCTCCTACATATATTCAGACATTAGTCGAATCCATGCAACGTCATCTTGCGGCACTTCTGCGTGCTCGGGGGGCCCCCTACACGATATTAGGCAGGTGTACCAGTTTTTTTGGCTCTTCAGTGTATATTTATATCAAACATCTTAAAATCTGTTCACGGAGTGAACACTTTTAAAATTAAACTCTGTATAAAAATTGCGGCTTATAACTGTTCATATGCTACAGTATATTCACGGTTTCTTCACACTTTTTGAAACAAACCCTTGAAAAATCACCCCATTTAAGACGTTTTTGGTTGTGTCCTGTTTATGCCACCTATCACAAGCATTTCATTATACTTGTGTTGACACAGAATTACTTTATTTTTGGTTAAAATGAACNGAGACGTGCAACCCTTTCTAAAATTGGCGCAGATAGGATTTGTGGACTGCCCTGCAGGATTCATGGTGTGAATTGCGTCCTACATATATTCAGACATTAGTCGAATCCATGCAACGTCATCTTGCGGCACTTGTGCGTGCTCGGGGGGCCCCCTACACGATATTAGGCAGGTGTACCAGTTTTTTTGGCTCTTCAGTGTATATTTATATCAAACATCTTAAAATCTGTTCACGGAGTGAACACTTTTAAAATTAAACTCTGTATAAAAATTGCGGCTTATAACTGTTCATATGCTACAGTATAGTCTATTCACGGTTTCTTCACACTTTTTGAAACAAACCCTTGAAAAATCACCCCATTTATGACGTTTTTGGTTGTGTCCTATTTATGCCACCTATCACAAGCATTTCATTATACTTGTGTTGACACAGAATTACTTTATTTTTGGTTAAAATGAACNGTTTATGCCACCTATCACAAGCATTTCATTATACTTGTGTTGACACAGAATTACTTTATTTTTGGTTAAAATGAACTTGGCCTTGTATATTTATTTATAATTAATACGAAAATTATTGAGAGAAAATAGGAGTGTTGGTAATGCCCAGTAATAAATAGTTCTCATACAAGATGTTATTACACTGAGTGCGCACGAATGCGGTGGTTAGTCCCCTTTGGTGTAGTTTTTTAGACTCGGAACTTTAGCAGGGCTTCAGGAAAATTGGAAGTAACCGTGAATGGACTATACCTACGTAGTACAGTCAGTACTTTCGTGTATGCTGTGGTGAGTGGCTGCCTACAGTCGCAGGGGACCGCGGTGATGCAGCGGTCGGACTACTCGCCTCCCACCTAGGTGAACCGGATTCGATTCCCGGCTGGGTCGCTCCCGGATTTTCGCATGTGGGAATCGTGCCGGACGATGTCGCTTGTTGGCGGGTTTTCTCGGGGATCTCCCGTTCCCCCCGCCCTTGAATTCCAGCCCTGATACATACTCACCTCGCTTCACCTTCATCGGCTCTCGGGACCTCGATGTTAACAGCCGCCCAAATATCTCCCCCTCCCTCCCCGCTCTATCACCACGCCTATACTCGGGGCGCCAATCCACTAACTTACTGAAAGTCTGGTCGCTCCATGAAACTGATCGACTATGGAGGTAGATACTGGCATGCATGAATTCTCCCAGTTAAACTGCCAGCGAATTAATAAAAACAGTCCGTTCTATTACGAGTGGAACGTTTCAATTTGTGACCACTGAAGTTAGTGTTCCCGGTTTCACGCACATTATAACACATTTTCCTATAAGTAACATATTGGATGGCGCATGGATAAAGTCATCAGGCCCATGGCAATGTTGAATTTACATACGGCGGAAGGATACAAATGCTGCATAAAAGTAGATCCTAAGCAGGGCTTTCAAAAGTTCTAGAATTACAGTTAACAGCTTATATCAATTTAAGTGAGGGGGGAAAAGAAGTGATATTAAATAAAGAAAAAAACTACGTTACTGTGAGTATTTAAACTTTATAATAACTTCTGCCAAACACAATTAAGTAAAATACGCAAATAACACATTTGGCTGTGTATAAAATAACGTTTGATGTCATCAGTATAACATAAAGGAACGTCTTGGAAATTCACTTCGTGAATCGCCTGTAGTTTTAGTTATAGTTTTCCAATAAATTTCCTATTTAAAAGAGACAGTACCCAAACCCGAGTTGCAGGCGAGCTAAATGTAGGATTTCAATGAAACTTCTGTACGGCATTCCGATGTCTTATGTGTAGTGTTTGGCCGAAATAAGCATTGTGTATAAGTACTTTTTTAAAACATTCTTTTATAAATAATTAAATTTAAAATACTAATAAATATTTTAAAGAAATAGCATAAAATTATATTCCTCCTTACTTTTTATATTACTAAAAATAATTAATTATGAAATAGAATAAGAAGTTTAAATATTGCCTAAAAATAGGAAACAATTTAGACACTCGAACGCCTTCAGTTCTGTAGCTAAGCTAATGCTCTTATATACAGAAAGTCTTGTTGCGAAGTTGAGTTATATTCGTGGAAACTGCCCCGTTACAACAATTACAAATTCAATGGATGTTTTCCCAGCTACCCCTCCATAGCTAGTATTTTAATATTTATACTCGTACGTAAATACATGGGTGAATTCCGACATGCTAATTGTCGCACATGACTACCATGCACAGTAAACTATTCTATCAAATACCTAAATTATGCCATTTAAAATCTACCCGTTTTATAAAACATTTCCCAGAACATTTTTGCAAGTATCATACAGATTTACTTGATTCAAAATCATGTAAAATATTAAAATATGCACGCGATACAAACTGTCAAATAACATAAAAATCTTTGTAGTGTGAAACAGGCATCGTATTGATAACAATTTTGTAGCTATACAACTTTATTTCAGAACATTCATAATATGAATTATTTTATTCATAAAACACTGTTCTGTAAACATTACATATAATCTCATTCCTTGGAAATTGTAAATTGTTTCGGCTACATATGTTAGATAATTACTTGTCAAACACCGAGATTCAGCTGCTTTTTCGAATACAAAATAAACCTAAAAATTTACAAAAAAAAAAATGGGTAGCTGAAAGGTTTTGTCAAAGCTTCATCTCGAGGTATGCTCAGGAAAGGTTCAATTTTTAAAATGGGCGAAACTTTTCCTACATAAAAAAAATAATTGTATAAACATATTAATAAAGCCAATGGTAAAATGTTTTCATTGTTAATTATTTCATTTCTATAAGTGACCTAGCTGTATGTCTTCCCACGTCGATGCATCCCATTCGCTTCTCCACATCCACTCCGTCTCATCANCTTTTTCGAATACAAAATAAACCTAAAAATTTACAAAAAAAAAAAAAAAATGGGTAGCTGAAAGGTTTTGTCAAAGCTTCATCTCGAGGAATGCTCAGGAAAGGTTCAATTTTTAAAATGGGCGAAACTTTTCCTACATAAAAAAAAAATTGTATAAACATATTAATAAAGCCAATGGTAAAATGTTTTCATTGTTAATTATTTCATTTATATAAGTGACCTAGCTGTATGTCTTCCCACGTCGATGCATCCCATTCGATTCTCCACATCCACTCCGTCTCATCANATATAAGTGACCTAGCTGTATGTCTTCCCACGTCGATGCATCCCATTCGATTCTCCACATCCACTCCGTCTCATCACGTTTGTTCTCCCGGATGGCTGGAGCGTAAAGAGAATCTTAGCAGCCGGCTGTCTGTCTATCTGCCTCCTGGCATATATCACACGCGACCCTAACTTTGGACGGAAACGTGTGGTTTTCTAATACATGATTGTAGGCGACGGATGTAAGAGATATCGCGTCAAATTTTTTGACTTGACTTTTATTACGGGTTTCGGGATTGTTTTTTATCTCTTTTAACACATCACAGTTACGCACAGTCTAAGATCAGCGGAACCTCCATGATCACAGCGGGCTACCAACTCGCTGCTCTCAAAATTGAGCTGCACCGGAGTTTGAGCTCCAAACGTCAGCGGCTGGACCTCGACACCTCGAAATCTCATGTCGAAACTCCACCAAGCACCAGAGCGAGCTCGTCGGCACGAGTGGCCAAACAAATGAATTAGGATCTAAACACGCCAAAATGCAAATCACAAAATGACAAACAGGATAACCCAGTGAGGGTTTTGTCGTATACAACTCGCGCCCGTGTATGTGTGTGTGACAGGTAGAGGAGCGAGCGGCGATGGCAGTGCTGCTGCTGCTCGTGCTACTGACGGCGCGCGTGGTCCTGTGCCCGGACCCCAGCCTGCTGGAGGAGGCGAGGGAGCTGAGCGAACTGCCCCTGGACAAGCTGCTGCACGTCAAGCAGGCCTTCACCGCACCGGCTCCTGACACAGGTAGCTTTCTTCCTGCTCTACCCTGATTTCAGCTTACCCTACTTCCCTGTCGCTGCAGTTTGCTTCCTGTTGTATCCTGTTCCTTGCTTCCTGCTGGACTTTGATTATGGCTGGGTACTGTTTACTGCCGCATCGCCTTTCCTTACAGGACCTAGCTTCCCGCTGAGCCCTGCTTCTTCCTGCGTCCTTTTCCACACCGCATACTATTTCCTGTTGGACCCAAATTTACTGGACTCTGTTTCCCACTGCATAATGCTTCCTAAAGCACTATGGTTCCCACCGCCCCCTGATTCCCACTATAACTTGCTCGACGCTATTTCCTGTTACACTATATTCCCTTGTCGATCCTGCTTCATATTTAACCTTCCTTTCCCCTTCTTCTTGTTGCACTCTGCTTCCTCTTGGACCTTTCTTATTTGAGGATTCTGTATTTCATTGAACCCTGCTTCCCACTGGTCTCGGCCTTCTTTCATGCACTGTTCTCACTGGACTCTGATTCCTGTTGCTCGCTGCTTCCTCTTGGACCTTTCTTATTTGAGGATTCTGTATTTCATTGAACCCTGCTTCCCACTGGTCTCGGCCTTCTTTCATGCACTGTTCTCACTGGACTCTGATTCCTGTTGCTCGCTGCTTCCTCTTGGACCTTTCTTATTTGAGGATTCTGTATTTCATTGAACCCTGCTTCCCACTGGTCTCGGCCTTCTTTCATGCACTGTTCTCACTGGACTCTGATTCCTGTTGCTCGCTGCTTCCTCTTGGACCTTTCTTATTTGAGGATTCTGTATTTCATTGAACCCTGCTTCCCACTGGTCTCGGCCTTCTTTCATGCACTGTTCTCACTGGACTCTGATTCCTGTTGCTCGCTGCTTCCTCTTGGACCTTTCTTATTTGAGGATTCTGTATTTCATTGAACCCTGCTTCCCACTGGTCTCGGCCTTCTTTCATGCACTGTTCTCACTGGACTCTGATTCCTGTTGCTCACTGCTTCCTTCTGGAGCCTATTTCCTGCTGGGTTGTTCTTTCCACTGCTCCTTTTCCCCAGTGTAACCTGTTTCCAGCTGCACTCTGCTCACAGCTCGATTATGCTTCTCACTGCACTTTGCTTCATGCTTGACCTTGTTTATGTTAAACCCTGCTTCAAATTTGACGTTTACCTGTGCAACTTTCTCTCATTGATCCCCGCTTTTTGCTTATCTATGGTCCCTGATGGACACCTGTTCCTTCTAGACTGTGCGTCCTAATGGGTTATTCTTCCCACTGGTTACTGTTTACCACTGGATCCTGCTTGCAGCGTTACATTTTCCTTCTGCACCTCACTGATCCCTGTTTTATACTGGTCTGTACTTCCTGATGGGCTCACGTTTCCTGCTGGACCTTACACCCACCTTCATCGTGATTTTTCCTGTAACCGGTCATCCTGTTGTGCTTCTGGTTGGACTGTGCTTTCCTTTTGATCCTACTTCTTTCTGGGCTCTCCTTCCTTCAGGATCCAACATCCCATACAGCTAGCTACTTAACTACTTTTCACTCATAACTCTGCATCCTTCTAACCCCTTTATGTCTTTATATCGACAAACGTTTCTAAGATGCTTTTTCGTTTATGAAGGACTAGGGGTGCCCACTGGTCCGCTTGCGTGGACTACAGAATTATTGTTTAGGTTTTTTCCGTTAAACAGTTCCAATTACATTTTTTTCTTTGATAAGTATTAATTTTTTAATGGGGAAACAACAGCTTGAATTTTACGTATTTATTTATTGAGAAACTAAATGGTAAAAACGCTTATAAGTATTTATCTGTTATAGACAGATATATGCTACCGTGGATTTTTTTAGGTCTTTTTATTCTACACAATTCTTTACTACGTGATATTGTTCCATCTTTAACGGTTTAGACAGCGTGTTGCAAGAGAGCGCGCTGGCGGCAAACGTTTTTCCGACTTGATTCACTATTATCGTCACTGCTTATTGCTTGTGTTACTTTACGTAACAAAATATATACTAAAACCTGGTCAGAGAACATAGCTATGAATAAAAAAAAACACCTAAATCGCATAAGTGGTTCTCGAGTGATAAGCGCACTGACAGTCAGACAGACGTTAAGTTTTATAATATGTGTAGAAGAAAGAATTTGTCTACGAAATGACTAACGTAGACGCAAAGGTTTTGAAAACTAACGGAAAAATGTATTTTAATACATTTGTTTTATTTAAACTTAGAATAAAATTATAATTCATTTTCAGTTCACCGACCGACATTACATCAACTTGAAATTATACATGTATAAACAACAACTGAATAGCTATTATTATAAAATATTTTAAGCTATCGGTTATAACTTAGCTGCAAAGGAGCTCGCTATGCTATTTAAAAGGCGCGGAGTTAAATTAATACAACAGTAGCGTGTAAGGGGATTACATTCCCAGGTTCATACTGAAGTGATACCACTGACAAGACCAGTTTTCTGCACATAATATTTTTCTTTGCGTGTACAGTTTTACCGTTTTATAGCATACTTCTGGCAAATTTCACAAATATTTTACAATCNATCGGTTATAACTTAGCTGCAAAGGAGCTCGCTATGCTATTTAAAAGGCGCGGAGTTAAATTAATACAACAGTAGCATGTAAGGGGATTACATTCCCAGATTCATACTGAAGTGATACCATTGACAAGACCAGTTTTCTGCACACAATATTTTTCTTTGCGTGTACAGTTTTACCGTTTTATAGCATACTTCTGGCAAATTTCACAAATATTTTACAATCNTAATATTTTTCTTTGCGTGTACAGTTTTACCGTTTTATAGCATACTTCTGGCAAATTTCACAAATATTTTACAATCTAATGCATTGTCATACACAATATAACACAATGAAACTGTTTACCAGCAAACAACGTCACCCAAAGACTTCAGTTGTGTTATGAGGAGGATATCTAATACACACCTTCAGTCTTATAATTATTTGGTAAGTTGCAGTTATAAGAAATTTTGGTTTACAGATGTTTATGAATATGTTATGTGCCCACGCTGGCGATCTGACTGAGAATAATGTAAACAAGTGAATGTCTAAAAGTGATCTTATTTCCAGGTTTTAGAATTTCCTTCGGAACCAGCAAAATGTTACTTTTCCTGCGGTAAACCAAATTTTCTTAAAACTAGTATTAACTACACTAAAATAATTCTCGTGGCTATATTTGTAACAAAAGCTTTCTTCAGTACTGAAGTATAATTCCTGACATGGAAGAGGTAAAGAAAAAAAAACTATTACAGTTTTAAAATTTTATAAAATAGTATGAATAGTTTAACGATTGTATGTTAGAATTTTTATAAATCTACCGAACACAAGTTCGCAATTACGAAAGCTGTTACTTCCACTCGCAGGAAGGACTTAGCATAATTTTTAAATTACGCTGGTTTTTTNAGTTCGCAATTACGAAAGCTGTTACTTCCACTCGCAGGAAGGACTTAGCATAATTTTTAAATTACGCTGGTTTTTTTAAAGTATAATAATAATAATAACAATAATGTCCTTAATGTGTATGTTAAGTACTCGACGAACCATTTCAATGGCCGTAGCTTCCTGTGGAAAATATCCNCAATAATGTCCTTAATGTGTATGTTAAGTACTCGACGAACCATTTCAATGGCCGTAGCTTCCTGTGGAAAATATCCTTTCAGGTAACCAAGCGTTTCACATTTCCCCTATAAAATGACATTTATGGTATTTCGCCTTGCATGATCCACACGGGTTCTTACACTGTGCAACTTCGCATGCCCTGCCGCTATTGTGGAAGGCAAGATTTGCTGTGTGTTCAGGGTATTAAAGCGGCAGTTATACTCGACCGAAAGCCAGATGTGCGATGTGGATCAAGCGGAGCTGAACCTGTTTTTCACGTTAACGAGTTCAACTTAAAAAGAGTTGCGTCACTGGTCACGGGGCGGTAAAGTTTAATCCTGAGTCAACGCCGCCGTAAATTGAATAAAATCGCATCGCGAGCGATAACCGGACCCGGGTGTATCGTCAGGTACCGTAAGATTCGACAACTTTGGGCCAGCGACCCAACAATGGGCCACAGCGGCTTTCAGAACGAGAGAGCTATCTAGCGTTTAAATAACATATTTATTTTCAAGTGACATTTTTACTTATTTGACAAAAAAAACATGAAAAACAAATATTAAACATTGAGGGAAAATGTAAAAAAACAAAAATGTATACAGTTTTGACTCGTGAATAATTGTAGCGTAGCAACATTGGGCCAGGGCACATTTGACACGTATTTTAATTGGACAAGAAGACGTGGCCCATAGTTGACTTACTTGTGTATACAACAATGGGCCACACAAAAACAATTCCCCCTCCCTTCCCTTGCTACCTGGATTGGTTTTGTCCACAGGATTACATTTTTGAGATGTGTAGTTATGCTGGATAAAATTCCCAAACCGTTATCTTAATTTTAAAAAAGGGTGATTATGCTTGCAAATATCAAAAAGTGGCACAAAGTTGTCGAGTTTTACGGTAAGTGGTGGGTAGTCGCCCCGAGTAGACTGTGAAGAAACATTTTTGGTTGGTAGGCTGTTCACGGTAAAGTGAGCACTTTTGAAATCAACCTTTGAAAAATGTCACTGCGCCTACCTGCGTGTGTTTTTAACGGGCACGCGCAGTGGCGTGCGCCCAGTAAAGTTGGTAACGGCGGAAGGAAAGTAGTTTCATGTCTCAACGTTGAACTAACAGTGTTCGGTGAACATTCGTCAATACTACAGTGATTTTTATTTCATTCTGATTTTTTAAAACGCATATAAGTGTAAGAATTAGTTAGCTAATTTGTCGAATATTTACTTTTATAATAGTTTAACAGTTTCCCTTTACTGGCGCATGAANGTAAGAATTAGTTAGCTAATTTGTCGAATATTTACTTTTATAATAGTTTAACAGTTTCCCTTTACTGGCGCATGAATAAGGTGGTCAGGTCCACGGCGATGTTATTTTACGCGTAGCGTAAGAATATACCATGTGCTTACAAGTAGATCATAGGCAGGGCTTCTAGAAGTGCTCATTTTATTGTGAACAANAGCGTAAGAATATACCATGTGCTTACAAGTAGATCATAGGCAGGGCTTCTAGAAGTGCTCATTTTATTGTGAACAACCTTCAGTTATCATCGCTCGTAAGCGATGCCCTAACCTCAAGAAACAGTAATATTGTGTCGTATTTGTCCATTGTTGTACGTTTATTAATTTTGGCGTTACAGAATGANTAACCTCAAGAAACAGTAATATTGTGTCGTATTTGTCCATTGTTGTACGTTTATTAATTTTGGCGTTACAGAATGACGTCCTCCTAGCCGCGGTGTTTGCAGTTCATCTATGACTTTTTTCCGGTTCTATTTCGTTCAAGAATAGCATGGAATTATAACCACCTCGATTAAAGTACGGTTTGTTTCCGTTGTAACGAAGATGTGTCCGCTACCCGCACGCGACGAACTAGGCCGGCGAGATTGGAGATCAACGTTACGCTGGTCATTTTTGCAAACGGAGGATGGAACCGAGGGTCCGCTTTCAACGCATTAGAGAGTGACGCAGACTTTAAATAGTAGTTGCAGCTAGCAGATATATTTATATATTTTGCACCAAGTCACCGATATTTTCATCGCACGCGTGTTAATATTTAGTGAGCTGCAAGTTCGACATTTTTGTGCAGCAAAAGGAGGAACTGTTTGAACATGAGTGAAATACTCTATTAGAGTTCAACACCTCAGTGGTGGGATTTCCTCTCTGCCAGCCTAATTCTCCTATCCCAGTGATCACGAAGTTAGAAGCTTGTTGAAGCTACTGGGCTGAAACCGAGGCAGCCACTTCTGGGGTGTGCCACTCTTTGAATTTTATTCCACAATTTCACAGCTTCTTGGGAACTCTGAATTTGACATCGTAACCAGGCCATTATAAAAAAAACTATCACAATTCCGGCTTCTCCGTCTTAAGAGCATAATACGAGCACATTTTGATCTACACTGAAGGGCAAAAAAAAAAACTGTTATAGGCGCGCGTATGCAAATAACAGAGGTATGGAACCAATCAGAGTAACGCGATGCGGTCGGCAGCTAGATCGATAACTGCTGCTACAATGGCAGGTTATCATGATTTAAGTGAGTTCGAACGTGGTGTTATAGTCAGTGCACGAGATATGGGGCATGGCATCTCCGAGGTAGCGATAACATTTGGATGTTCGCGTACGACCATTTCACGAGTGTACCGTGAATATCGGGAATCCTGTAAAACATCACATCGTCGACATCGCTGCGGCCGGAAAAAGATCGCGATAGAACGGGACACACGACGACTGACGAGAATCATTAAACGTGACAGACGTGCAACCCTTTCTGAAATTGGCGAAGATTGGATTTGTGGACTGCCCTGCAGGATTCATGGTGTGAATTGCCTCCTGCATACCTTCAGACATTAGTCGAGTCCATGCCACGTCGTCTTGCGGCGCTTCTGCGAGCTCGGGGGGCCCTACACGATGTTAGACAGGTGTACCTGTTTTTTTCTGGCTCTTCAGTGCAATGTGGAAGGTCTTCATAACTGGATACATGCCGGCAGTGACAGTTTCACAGATTAAACTGTTATTCCGCTCAGCGAAGTGCAGAGTGACGCCCTCTCCTCGCTCGCTAGAAGTCACGCCTTGCTTCCGCGTGCGAGCGAGATTTCCACCTGCAGCGTACTTGTGTACGAGACTGACGTGATTGGCCAGCAAGGTGGATGCAGCCAGTGCAGCTGTCGATATGCAATCTTGCTGTTTACGCACAAACAATGTCGTTTACAGTAAAAACCTTAATTATATGCTAAAAATTGTGGTTCGCCCAAAATCATAGAGTTCGGCCCATTTAGCAGAATTTTTCTTTCTTATTTTGCAGTGTATTTCAAACACTGTAACTACAATATTTTGCATGTTGATTTTAATGATAGGGTTTGCAGTCTTTCGCGGCCATTTTGGTTGGCAACATCCTCTGAATAGAGGAGTCGCTTAGAGAATTCGCAGCTTTTCACAACCTTGCTACGTCAACAGGGACCATAGACATAACCTGAGTAAAAATCTAAGAGCCCTTTTTTCAAAATTTCACTGAGATGTTTGGAGAATCAGGCAGAATAATGGTCAAACTTGAATGGACAGACGGCACAGCCAATCAGGAGAAAGGTAACCGCCGATTGCTCTACACATTCAAGAATTCAGGAATCACTCTCCTTGGCAGCCACTGATTGGGTAATATCATCCAATCAGGAAGCACCGCTCTTTTAGTCCGGATTGCATAGAGCCAAGGAGGCTTCACATTGCAGCTGCTGCTACTCTAAACACGAGACGGCGATTGTATACTTAACTCTTCTGCTGTTGGCGCTGGTAGGCTGTCAGCTGGGGATGAGGTCCGGTGAGTTAGGCGGCCTTTGGAAAAAGGCCCGCGTATGTAGTCGTCTCCCCTGGACTGCGGTTCGGACTCGTGCTCACGTCTTCTCGCGATTCCTTGACGCAACTCTTCCCTCGGCGCGGTGATAATGAACTGCGGCCCTCTTCTCTCATAAAGGGGCTTATATGGTCGCCAGCCTCTTCCCTTAAGTGTCGGCATGTGTCTCTATTATTGGGGTAGGGGGTGAGGTGGTAGCAAGCAGAGCAATGCCTTTCAAAACACGTGCCCTGGTTCCTGAAGGTTGGGGGAGGGGGGAAGGTGGCACCTTGCCCCTAGCTACTCTATCAGCTATTCCTTCGCGGTGCGTGTTTTCTGAATTCCGGCGAAATCCACATGATTATTTTGTGATATCTCGGCTCTCAACTGATCTTACGGGCTTGCTATAGGTGCTCTTGCTTGGCTCTGCGATTTTTCGCGCTTTCCTACGTATGTACGTAGCATTATCCGGGTGCTCCGGCGATATGCCAGCTCTTATTCGGCACAACCTTGACACGTGTAACTGCGATCCATTCTGGCTGTTCACCTGCCTCGTGACACGTGTCAACTGGTAGGCGCTCGCGAAGGGGGTCAGCGAGGCTTCTACTCAAAAGGCGTTACACGACAATATTTTACTGTCTGTTTTTTTTTATAATTTATAAAAACCTAAGAATGAAAAAATTTGTAAAATATTTACTTTTCTAATAATTTCACAGTNTTTTTTTTATAATTTATAAAAACCTAAGAATGAAAAAATTTGTAAAATATTTACTTTTCTAATAATTTCACAGTTTTACTAGACCGATGTATGAATAACGGGATCAGGCCTGTTAATTTTACATTTCGTGGAAGAATGCACGTAGATCTTAAGCAGAGCTTTCGAAATTTCTCACTTTACTGTGAACAGCCTATTGTTACATTCATTCTTGAAATACGGCCAGCATGCCCAGCAGGCCATAATGCCCAGCATGCCCAGCATGCCCAGCATGCATATTGAGGGACACTTCCTAGTCTCCAACCGAGTTCTGTTAGCTCTTCCGTCAAAGGGCCAGTCAAATAACCCCGTCCCCAAAAGCACTGCAGATTGAAATATCGTGTCTTACACGCTGGTGCGAATGAATTGGTTTAGAGAACTGTACTACATCGTTTTAATTATCATTTATTTGACTAATTAATGCAATTTGATATTTAGTAACAGTTTGTTAGTTTGCGCAGGATTTATGTCCCAAGAACGAGTGCACTTTTGTTGACAGTTCTAAAGGCAGTCCTATTTACAGCTGTTGGTATAGATGCAGATGTGTTTCCCTTCTCTCAGATGATGTTTGCATAAACACACTCAGATGACTGTCAGCCTGCCCAGTATGTCAAGAAAAATTTTTTTTGCCATGGAAATAACTGTACAGTAAACTGATTTCAGAACTGTCAAAAAGGCGCATTCGTTCGTGCGACAGATTATACGACGCGGGCTGCGATAACGGTAACGGTACCGAAGTGACTCCCGTCTCTGGAAGAATGCATGGCTTGGTAGGCATTGCGCGAATTTTCTGGTCATCATCTCCCTCGGCGCGACTCGAAGTGCGAAGAAGCTTCTGGGCCAGGGCACCTTGGCTATATGAGGCGCGGCGTGTCCCTGTGTAGGGAAGTTTTGAATGGCCAATAGTGCCAAGTGTGTGAGATCATCGGAAGGACCACGGTCGACGACGCAGCGACCACCCAGTACAGTGTGCGACCATCGGGAGACCAAGGACTGAGACTTGAGACTGGCCGGCTGGACTGAAAGAAAGTGGGACTCGATGCGTGAGTGGCNAATAGTGCCAAGTGTGTGAGATCATCGGAAGGACGACGGTCGACGACGCAGCGACCACCCAGTACAGTGTGCGACCATCGGGAGACCAAGGACTGAGACTTGAGACTGGCCGGCTGGACTGAAAGAAAGTGGGACTCGATGCGTGAGTGGCGGAGATTCGGAAGGATCTAGATATATGGCGGTGGACATTTCGATTAAATGCGTGTAAGCAATAAGTGAAGATGAAGTGATTGTAGCTAGTATAAATACAGTGATAACGACTTTTAATTACAACTAAGATTGGTATAAATATTGCTGTCACTGCTAGACACAAATAATAAGGGTTAATAGTAGCGCTATGCTGATGTATTTTATAAATACCAGCCGTGTGTATTATTATAGCGTTGTAAATAAATAAATAAATATAACTTTTATTTTTATTAAGACATTCATACACCCTACACTTTAAAATCAGAACAGTTGAAAATGCTTAAAATCACCCAATTTGACTGAATATTTGTTGAAATTGCGCCTCTTGAATCAGTAAAATTCCACTATAATTTCAGTTCTTCGTTATTCACTTATAAAACAGTGATTTCTGCTGGTTTCTGGTGAACTGCACTGGCCTGGTAGCAAAACCTCAGTGCAATCCACTAATTCGCCAATAACTGGCGATTCATTCATATAATTCAAATTACTGAAAACACTGATTCAGATTTAGAGTGTAGGCAATTTGTACCACCAGCGCGCACTGAGATAAAGATCTAGTTGAATCAAATAAGGTTTGTTTGGCAATTAATCGTTTGTATAGAGGCAACGAAATATTTTCTTGTTGAAACCAAATTATTATGTTGTTCTTATTTGGTTGCCCCAAACTGTAAGGTTTGGTTGGCGCAAAAAAAAAAAAATTGTTTGTCCCTACGTAAATTAAAAAATTCTGTTAATATAAAAGGAATGAAGGCTTGACCGAGATAGTTTGCTCCCGAACGCTGCCCCTTAGCATCCTCAGTTAAAGTTACTACTTAAGAAATCAAAATATTTTTTAATGCATACAGTTCAAATACTGGAAAATTGTAGTTTTCCAACTGTACTTTGTAGTTTCCAATGGAAACAGTTTTATTGGAATGTTCATACCATTGTTTAGCAGCATTAAATGCACTACAATCACTGCTGCTATTCTTGTCCCAAAAACTAAAAAACATACTCACTAGCTGTATGGGGCCAAGGTAGTGTAGTGGTCAGACTACTAGCTTCCCACCTGGGTCGCTCCCGGATTTTCGCATGTGGGAATCGTACCGATCGATGCCGCTGGTCGGCGGGTTTTCTCAGGGGATCTCCCTTTCCTACTGCCCTTGCATTCCGGTGCTGCTCCATACTCACATCACTTCACCCTCACCGGCTCTCAAGACCTCGCCTAAATCTCTCCACTCTCCATTCGAGACGTATTCTCGGAGGAAGGCAGTCAAATGAGTGGCCAAACAAATGAGCAAAGTTGATTCAACTAAATATTTTGTCGACAGCTTTTTTTTTTTCCGGCCCAATACAGAGGTTTTGTTTATTTCTAGCGTGCACTTTGTTAGATGAAAGAAATCAGGCTTGTTGCTTTTCAAGTTTTGTTTACCCAACATCTTTTTTTTTGTTGGAACTACTAAATTTATATTCGGCCCTATACAAACAAGTGTTTTTGTTGTCCGTAACAAAGTTGTCTCAGAGTGTGTGTGTGTGGTTGTGAGCAGAGGAGCAGCCAACCAGGACAGTGGACGGCGGAGGTGAGGGTCCAGAGGCCATGGCGCTTACCAGAGGCGATGTGACAGCCCTCACCAGCAAGAACAAGTCCAGCACCCCTACCGTGTTCCAGGTGAGTCTGCCATAGGAGGGTTGTGTGGTGGGCACCTTTATCACTGCCTAGGTCGTTCAACAGTCTGCAAAACTTCAAAAACATAAATATTACGAAAACTTTACATTTTTTAATCATGCCTTCGTATTAGAACAATTTGTCTACGTAAAAAATTTACTTTCCACGGTAGAAAACTAGTTTCTCTTCTATATTTCGCTGTGTTGGAATTATTTTTTTTAAAGATGGGAATGGTTAACACTGGCGTTTTCACAATCATAATCTCAGGTAAAATATAATTGAAGTAACACACGAGCATTCAGCAGAACTTCAGTGTTATTATTATGCCATAGAATAATACAGTCGCTGCTGAAAATATTGAAGGGGATAGTTGCCTGGAGAATGACTGACTGCGTGCCAGTTCAGTGTGTTGCGCATAGAGGCTATAGTAGTTAGAAATACTCTGTTCACCGCCACCTGGCATCCTGGTGGGGAGCCAGAAGCCACGGCGGCCATCTTGGAAGACGTCACGCCAAAACCTCCTACTTTATCATTCCTCGTCAGCAGCGGCCTTTTTTTCCTTGGAATTTCCCTTTTTCCCTCTTGCTCTATCATTCCTTCCAGCCTCTTCATGCTCTTGTATTCCGATTCTTTTATCTCACATTCTGGCATTCCTTCCTGTCACTCTCTCTCCCACGCCCGTTCTCTCTCTCGTCCGTTCTATCCCTTGGAGGTTTCTCATATTCCTTCCAGTCTCCTTTATTTTATCTCTCTTGCTTTTCGCGTCCTCCATTACCGTTGTCTGCTGTATGCGACAATCTTTGATTCCCGCGCCTCCCACCAGAGCGTGCTAAGTTCTTGCTTTTCACATCCTCCATATTTAATTCCCGCACCTGCCAACAGTCGGCTGCTGTAGGCGGCCATCTTTAATTCCTGTGCTCACCACCAGAATGTGCATAGTTCTACGGTGAGCAGCTAGAAGCGCTGGTGTCGATGCGGCCATTTTGTGTGTGTTGGTTCACTCGTCACTTGCAGGGGCGCGCTAACATCGGGGAGTGTATATCAAACGCCAGGAGCGCTCGGAATTATTTTTAGTTGGTAGTTGTTTTCGAATCTCAAAAATGCTGGAGGNGTGTATATCAAACGCCAGGAGCGCTCGGAATTATTTTTAGTTGGTAGTTGTTTTCGAATCTCAAAAATGCTGGAGGCACGCAGGATCATTCTGGCACTGCTTGGGTCAGCAGTCGAGCATCTTGTCCACAAGACCACAGCAACATCTTGGAAAGGAGGATGTTTAATGTCGAATGAGTATATAGTTATTACCATCCCAGCATTCGGACAGACCCACAACTTTATATATAAAAATCGCCATTGCAAGGTTGGGAGATTAAATAAAGTAAATACTCAAATTGGCCTATGCACTCACCAGAAAATAAACTTGTTTTCGTAAAAAAAAACTGCAGGCACTGCGCGCACACTCACACACACATCTATTTATATGTGTAAAGGTTATATATATATAAAGTTAATAGCACGAAAAAATACCATCATTCTATCATTCAGAAGATAAGATTTATATACATAAAAGTTTCGGCAGGTCGTATCTCCATATAAAACTTATATGCATCCATACAGAGCCAAATTGCTCAGCAATGTACATGCGAGGCGATCACGTACGCGCTCGTCTGTATCTCCAACTTGTACATGCATTCGAGCATGTGAACTTTTGTGCGAATCCCGATACCCCGTCAGGACATCAGGCGTGCCAGAACCTACCATACGTCGCACCAAACACGCATCAAGTACGCCTTAAGCCCATGCATAAGCATACTTGGTTGTAATTTCCGAACTGTCGAGCACGCGCGCGTCTGTATCTCCAACTTGTCTGTGCATTGATCATGCACACTTTTGTACTTTTAACCTGTCTGTGCATTCGGCGTGGTACCGAGAGAAGTCGACCCCGCACGCGCAGGAAACATTGCTTTCCTGTTGTTCAGTAACAATTAGCTGCATGATAAAAATACTGATCACACTTACACGGCTTCGGTAGCAGCAGCGTGGCCACTCTCACACTCTCGCAAGGAAGATGAAGTTCGCAGTATCTCCTTCACACTTTACCGCCCGCATGACATAACCATTCAGACTGCTCCCGGACTTGGGACTGAGGCAGTAAACTACGCCAGCAAAAAACACCACCGGAAGTTTTCTTTATGGGCAAACAAGTCTTATACATGTATGCATATAAAAACACCAGTGGCATCACATCCATAGTGCACAGGCAGCTTACAAAGCTGCTAATAGAAAACACGACTCACCTAAAAAAAAAATTTCTAAGCTCACAAAGGAAAGCACAGAAAGATGACAGCCACAGAGGAAGAGTACAGGGATTGATGAAGAGAAACGAAAAACAGAGGGGGGGGGGCAGCGCTGAAATAAAGAGTAAATGCAAGTACGATTCAACCACCAGTTACACTACAGTGCTAGTGTAATATGAATACCTTTTCACATCTACAAAACCCACTAGGATAAGCGTTGAGTCCCACAGGAAATGGCTATAAACTCCAGGTCGGAGACCCAACATAGACGCCAAATTCCGTGCATAAGTAGGTGCATGAGTGATTCCGGAATGTGAAATAGTACACATATCACGACATATCGGTAACACGTCTGACAAGATAAGGATACCTCTTGCACGGGCTGCAGCATGCCACCATCCATGAACAATAACAGCATACCTGGCAAGATGAATATGGGTCTTTCATGAGCTTTAGTATGCTGCTGGAAAAACATATAAATTGAACAAATCATCACACGCACACATATCATTCGTTGTGGGAGAGGGAAATGTAAGCGTTTCAGCTTCAACAATCCCGGGGGCGAGGAACTGCCTCCTACTATGCATCCCGACCCCATTCGCTCTCCCAGGGACAGACACATATACGATGATGATACATGCGTGTCCCAGAGGTGCGTGTACAGAAATCAACCATGATAACCATAAGGGACTGTATGTATCTCATCATCACATATCTGTCGTTTGTCGTCCATCAACGAAAGAGCCAGTTTGTTGGTACATTGTGTATACACTTCGTGATGGTGCAACCGAATGCTGTTGGCCTGTACTCTTATTACTTGCTGGTTCAATAATATGCGTTTAGAGTCGTCTAAGATGATGGCATTTTGCACGACACACTTCTGTATCCCTTTGGCTTGCTTCACTACCTTATCTGTGCAACTATATCCATGTAACTTCGCACCCAGCCCGACCAACTCCATCATATCATTACCTCCACACTCATCCTTGAATTTGCCAATCACCCTTGCGTTGGCGGGCGAGTAGCAGCGATGAGTGAGAGGGTAGGCATTAGTGTCCAATTCGGCCATAAGTGCTGGGTCTGAGGCGAGGTTCCTGTAGATTTCCAGCCCAAAGGAATCGGTGTACATATATATGAGGCTCACGTTACTGCCATACTATGCCTGCATGATATCATAGAGGAAGCGATACATGAGAGTCTTCGACGTGTCAAGTACAGTGAAGCCAACGTAGATGGGCATATAAAATGTAATATGTTCATGATATAATTTAATCAATTAGAGAAATTAATCATATATAGTTCTGCATTTTAAAGCTCGTTGTGAGATAAGTTTCTTCACATGCAGTTCGGTGCATACAAGTTCGATGCGCTGGCATTTACGCTTATTCTCCCTAAGCTTACCATACATAGCATTGTTCATCAGTTTGTAAAAGTCTTTCTCGAAGGTGTTCGTGACTGCATTGCATTTTTCAGTATTAAGGTCAATATAAGGTTTCAGCCACGCCTTCTTGTTGAACTGAAGTACTCGATGTATCGTCTTCAGCCATAGCCCATGACTCAATGCCTGCTTGAGGTTAACATAATGAACAATATAAGTTTTTTTTTCTCAAGGGAGCTTCTGTTGTTTGCACCTGGGGGAAGGGTGGAGGGGGGCACTCGTTCACCGACAGGAACGGAATATCTTTATAGTCCTTGTAGAGCTCGACTGGATATTCTACATATATATCCAGTATGTAGCCTACATCTCCATCGTCCGGCACAGACATAACGTCAATATCCATCCCGGCCCATTTTTTGGAATTGCTGTATGGGAGCAGCAGCGACATTACCCATCCATATAAGTTATTTGCATCTATATACTAGAGGTAGGTAGGTGGCCTGCTGGCATCGTATGTGGCAGGTACATCCTTATTATTTGCCACCACTTTATACTTGATGCACTGGGCCACCCCTCCCTGGATACCNCGTATGTGGCAGGTACATCCTTATTATTTGCCACCACTTTATACTTGATGCACTGGGCCACCCCTCCCTGGATACCAGCCTCGATAAACAGGTGACTGTTGTAGTCGACAATAAGGTCCAGTTCCACCTGTGTCTTCCGCAACATTGTGTCGAAGGAGAATCCAGGGTAANGCTGTTGTAGTCGACAATAAGGTCCAGTTCCACCTGTGTCTTCCGCAACATTGTGTCGAAGGAGAATCCAGGGTAACTCACGTAGTGGACACGATTCAGTCTGTACGTTGTCAGACATAGCCCCCGGAAATTCTCAAATACTCCACACAGCAGGAGCACATCGATCTTGAGGTACAACTCTGAGTAGGCTTGCAGTGTACAGTACCCAAACGTCGCCCAGACCACCTGTGTATGGCGGTAATCCTCTTCGGTGATGTCGCATCCGGTGAGGCGGTTGTAAAGCACATGGATGGCAGTTGTGGCTCGGCGAACTTCCCCCACGAGTCGACATAGTCGTAGGGGAACACTCCTTCCCGAGTTACCAACTCGAGCTGACTGGGGTTGAAGAAGGCTACTGTGGTCTTAGATTCGCTTGATGGCAGGTTCTGTGCTAGCATTGCGAGACTGGCAGNCTGGGGTTGAAGAAGGCTACTGTGGTCTTAGATTCGCTTGATGGCAGGTTCTGTGCTAGCATTGCGAGACTGGCAGACATGAATCTGTACATGTCTATAAATTGAATTGTGAATTTGTCGCCCAAACGTTTGCTGAAGGTAATAAGTTTTTCCTCTGAGTGCGGGATAATGAATGAATATGACCTGGGTATCATAGTTAAACTACTTAATAATAAAATTCTCATAGTACATCAAGCTGTGGAAGATAATTGGCAGTCTCTTGGGGCAGCGACGGAGCTTGTTACAATTATTACACGCTGTCCCGATAAAGTCGCCGGTAAAATGGTCGTGGTTATGGACCTTGCAGTTATCCCGGGTGAAGGGTCCAGAAAAGTGGCAGCAAGTGGTAGCCATAGCATAGCCAGTCCATTCGCCAGAAGTCAGCGTCCACATAGGCTCGGACTGGCTATATATGTCCTTCACGAGATTGCCAATCCTCACGATTTCCCCCATGAATTTCTTCGATGCATCTTTCCCGGTGTAGAGTAGAACATCTGTGGGCAGACTTGAGGTCTTGGAGCCCGGTATTAATGTGTTATCCACATTGATGTAGATTGCATAACTGATGCTCGTGCTTGTTGTACCTATAGATTGAGACATCCGGGTTTGCCTGACATGACTGTACCAGGAGTAACATAGCTTCAAAGTCAGCATACACTACTATAGATATACCTGATCGACATTATGGTGATACCTCCCTATTGCTATGGCGTATAGTAGGTATGGAATATGCTCTCGGCGTAAGGCACCAGCACTTGATGCCAGCCCTCAATGTTAGGGCGTAGGAATATGTCGACACTATTGTCCCTAGGTCCAATTTACCAAATAAATTCACCTCCCTTGTGAGTTACCATAAGTCAGTTTTATTTATGCTTAACAGGGT
>NQII01007339.1:3986-17774 GCA_002778355.1 Clitarchus hookeri | reverse complement strand
CCCTCGATTCTGGCCTAGAAGTTTAAGTGCTTCGTCCTGCACGTGCTACTTGGTGGGTCCCCTGGTCGGCGCACATGTTTTGTCCGCGGCCTCCGGATATCGCGTCGCTCGCATCATCTCTGCACGTGGCCGGGCTGACTGCTGTGTCCCCTGGGTTGTAAAACACGTGTCCGACGCTCCTGTGACCCACACATGGGCCCGGCGGGCCCGGCGTCGCCCCTTGATTCTGGCATGGAAGTTTATTGTTCCGTTCTGCACGTGCAGGAACACTTGGGGTGGCCTCTTGGTTCGGCGCCGGTGTGTCTTCCGCTGCCTCCGGATATCGTCTGCACATGCAGGAACATTTGGTAGCACACCTTGCAGCTGCGAAGCGCAGCTGCGCCTTCCTGGCATCATTCTGCTGGTACTTTCGCCAAACCCTTAGTATTTATTGCGCCTGTGAGTTTCGCCAGAGCGTGTCTTCTGACGAATAAACTGTCTTTCGGGACGCGGGACGTGTCAATGGTAATTCTGAAACTTGAGCACATGAGTCTTGCCATTCTTCTGCAGTGAAGGGATGTCGGCACAGACTGGTGCATGTTCATTGAAATACCTCCTGTGCTCAGCCAGTGTCTCAGAACGTGTAAGGCCATTCATTTGAGTCTGGTAATCGTATGCCCTGAGACACCTCTTACAGATATAGACACGCCATGTATGGGTAGTCACCTGGGAGCATACCAGTCGGTATAAATCGGCTAGGCAGCAATAATGAGAGTTCCTGTCTGCAGTCATCATTAGCAGCAGGTCGAAGTGGTGGGCCAGTTCTTCCTTCGATACCCATACTGGGACCACTTTAGTATCATCGTCCAGAGCATAGATGTTCGCGCTGATCCTAGGATTGTCCCTCTCGAACAATGGTATTTGGCGCAGAGGAGTGGGGAACTCAAGCCCACTAAAACCGAATGGTGTCTCCAGGTCATAATATTGTTGGTTTAATGCACGCAGGATTCCCACCTTCTACATATAGTGCCAGGATATCCTATTTGAAACACTGCTGGTCCTGGTTCTGTGGGTTAATAATTGCCTTCTTGGCTTCAATTTGTGCAGGCAGGGCGATGTAGGAGGACGCTCTCAGTGGATCAAGCTTGTTGACACGCAGCTGAAGCCATTTCACGGAGGTGAAGATCCAGCCACTTCCTCCCCCATGTATTCGTTCTTCTCCTGGCATATCTTGGCAATGGCAGCCATCAAACCATCTTAAATGTCGCTAAAATTGTAGAGGTACATTTTTTTATCTTGAAGGTGCGCTGGTCCGTCTCGTCCTCGTGTGGCACTGGCACTGTCATTAACACATCCGAGGAAGATCATAAATTTAATCGCTCCCTGGTCCTCGAGCTCATACTCCAGCTGGCCGATGATATTTTCCTTCATATGATCGAGGTAGCCGCAAATATCCATGGCCTGGCTCGAGGTATTCCCGGCATTGTATGTTTTCCTTGTGCCCCGAAATGCACTCTCCGCCTCCACAAACCCATATGCGTTACACTCGGTGAGATCGGCCTTCTGCAGCAGTAATGTGAGCCGGAACAAATGGTACCGGCTGTGATGCGTTGGACGGCCCTGGCTGGGAGTTAGTTGCCACAGCCACGCGAGCTCGTTTTGCTGGCAGTGGGGCAGGTCCATTACTCCTCTTTGGAACACTGCGCACTTAGTGGCGGAAATTTTCCCCTATGCCAAACTCTCCCCTAAGGAAACTATTTCTGTTCCTAACCTGAGTAGAACTAAACTAAGCCATGTTTAGTAAATTACACCAAAGGGATAACGTACCGCTTTCGTGCGCACTCAGTTTAATGATATTTTGCACGAGAACTATTACCAGGCATTACCAACACATATAGGCTCGCATATAACTTATTTCCTCTCTGTTTTCATTCATATCAACTATAAACGAAATAGTATAACTTATATGTAAAATATAAGAAAAATTTATATTTCACCAAAAGTAAGGAAGGTCTTTTAATGTCAATAGAAGTATAAAACGCTTGTGATAACATGGCATATTTAAGACACAGCCAAATACGTCATAAATGGGGCGATTTTTCAGAGGTTTGATTCAAAAAGTGTGAATACACCGCAAACAGAGTGTAACGGAATAACATGTTTTTTGGGCATTGCGGAAGTAACGGAATACGACCTTTGATAAGGCATGAGGTGTGCGTGCCTGGGTCGGCCTCGGACATTCAAAATACATCTTGGTAGGCGGCACCCTTAACTAGCAAAATATAAAACTTCTTGGAGTAAGTAAACCGAATTAATCAGTTGCTTCTATTAGTTCGTACGTACGCAAATATCATATTAAAACAAAAAATTACATATACATGATTTTGCTACTGTGCCCACCTGATAGGTACATCGTCGTTTGCCGAAAACTTTGGATGTGTCAGTACCGTAAATAAAATACTGTAACACTTAATAATAATGCCTAAAAAATTAAACTAAATATTACAAATACTGACGTATGTTTACAGCCTAGTCCTTGATCTAGATTACAATCTAACTCTTGTTCCTTTTGGAGTTAAAGTGTATTTTAGCACACTTGTTGTTAGCGAGTAAGAAAATAGTCCTACGATACGCACAAATCTTAGCAAATCTTTTAAGTTCGTGCATCAATAGGAACGGCAGATTTAACAGATATATAATTGTCAAAAGGAAGACGTGGATTAATAAAATATTTAGTATTTTAATATTTAATTAATTAATTACATAAGTCTTTAGATATTCATTAGGCTTATTAGGGCGTATCATAACCTTGTCATAACATGTTATGCTTGTGTAGAAAAGACCCAGTACACAGTCAATTGCTTGACATGGTGAGAAACTCATGCAAATTAAAAAAAAAACTTCTCTTTCAAGAAAAGGTACGCAACAATACAGTGTTCTTAACAGTTTATATTAAAAATTTTTATGTATCCTGGCTATGTACGAATCGAAACGTATTTATTATCTGTAAAAGTTTAATATTAAAGATGCTATTTAAAGTCCATATAAAAAGTAACTGTGGGATAGTTATAAACATATAAAATATAAAATATAATGGTTAACAAGTTTTTACATATACTATATCATGCATTGAATACATGTGCCAAAAATTATATTCCACAAAAATCTAACTTATTTTTTACATATTTCTTTCTTGCAGTTGCAGTACTATACATTTTAATTTCTCTTTTACAGTTCTGTTGGATTTTCTACAACAGAATATATAACTTTAAAAGTGATTAGTAGTGTATCACGTTACATTGAAATGAACATCAGCAAGTTTTCATTTATGTTTCCGTATTCTAGAATTGAAGCCTCACTGTTAAAAAAAATTGTGATTAAATTACAACGCAGCTGAAAATACAATGATTTATTTTAATTTGTTATTTACTCTCTCTCTCTCTCTTTATTTTTATACATATTCAGTGCTATCTGTACACTTTAAACTATATCAGATACACCACAAAACCTAACTTATTAAATGTATTGCAGAAATACAATAAATGCACATTGGAATGTTAAATTTATTGNGATACACCACAAAACCTAACTTATTAAATGTATTGCAGAAATACAATAAATGCACATTGGAATGTTAAATTTATTGATTAAATTTTTCTCTTTATCCCTGATGAAGTGCCATACATTTTGCATTCTTTTTTAAATTTTGTTTAAGGCTACTACAGCATAGGACCTCACTGTGAAAAAAGTGTTTGACAATTTTTTCTTTCAAATTACAACAAACCGGAACAGATGTGGGCACTTCAAGTATAATTTTCTGAATAAGATACGTGGCATCATGATGCAATAACTTTTGTCTGTTTTCTTCTGTATAACAAGTCACATATACAAATAAGTTCCATCACTGCACAGTTGGGTTTCCTTAAGTCGTCTAAGATTAAATGTCTACAAGTGTTACCCAATACTTGTCAGTATGATCGTCGTTCAAAAACATTTTACAGTTGTCGCAAATATTTCTTTTAACACTGCGTTTGTCGTACTGCCACCGATATTAAAAAAGTTGTTTCTGTCATATGAAGTCAGTGACTTCATGTCTTCAGACACTGTGGACTGAACACCGGATTCCGTTTGCTTGTCTTCAGAAACAGTATCTGAAACCGAAAGTGTAAAAGTGGCTGAAGTGGAAGGTGCATCAATAATAGCTGGAATTACAGGCAGCGAAATACTTGATATTTTCCTCGAAACAGACGTGGTAACATCACTGAGGGAAGAAACTGGTGAAGCAGTAACTGAGCAACTTATCAGTTTAGATGTGATGTTACATTCCCTTTGTTTTCAATTAGAAATATATGACTGTCATTTAAGTAGGAATTGCATTTTGTTTCAATTTCTTCCAACCATCTGCTCTGTTCAGTTCCCACTGGTTTTCTTGAAAGTGTACCTAAAACAAAGTTAATTTATATATTTAACTGAATCTCAAATGTCTATGTAAGGACACATACTGTATGTCAGTTTACATCTATAAGTATACTTGCGCACATCAGCGTCGAAAATTATGCTACTCAAAACTCTAAATTAACAAAAAATATATATATAATTTTAAACAAATTTCATTATCGTTATAGCTACGTTACTTGTTCAAATTTCAGAAACACGGATTTTAAAGAATAATTTTGTAAGTTGTGAGACAATTATTTTTGCATCAGAAATACAGGGATACAGTTATGAATTGTACAGCTTTTATACATTATAGTGCAGACGGATAAGAACCTGCTTGTCTCCTGATTTGGGAAAGGATATTCTCTAATGCGTCTTGAGCAAATCTGTGCAGGAGGACGAACTTGTAGCCTTTACTAAGGAGTTCATCAGATATTCTCCACAACGACCGTGTAGATATTATCAGGCCTGTATTTTGTGGTTTCCAGTCTCAATGTTATGCAAAATCTCCACAACCCTCATGAGTAATTGGAATATTGCAGTTTGTTTTCCATATGTTCTTCCAAAATATCAAAAGCAAGCATCACCAGAAGAAACAAAGTTAGACATGCCATTTGGTATGTTTAAAAATATTCTCGAACCATTAAGGCGTTGGATAATGCGTGCTGCGTATGGAATTATAGCCACGAATACCTAAACTGAACCTAAATTTCAAGCCTAAAACAATATATTCGCTGCTCCGTGATTAAGGTATGCGTTCTAGAGCAGCAATTTGTTCATCATTAAGGAATTTTGTCATTAGCAAATTTTTCTTTTTAAGTTCTTCTTTCAATGAACTTATTTCTTCCTGCAGTTTCTCAATTGATGGTTCTGTGTCAGATGTGCAATCTTCCCCAACAGGAAGGGGATTCGGGATATAATTTCATTCTGAAGGTTTATCGCGATTTTGTGAAACCCGAGGGAAATATTTATTTATGTGATTTATTTGCACCTCCTGGTATCTTTACTGTTTAAAGGGTGGTCAGTTAACTATGTAAACTAGTGTTAACATTCATTCCTTGGTGGGAATCGGAACCCACATATTCTAGTATAATACACAAGAATGCAGATAGCTATGTTACAGAGGGGTGGTTAGATGAAATAAGATGTATATATTTTTTTGAGATAGTAAATGTATTTATATATCGAGTAAGTTTAAAAAAAAACAGACTCACCTGCAATCATGGCTCTAAAACTTCTTCCAACCATCTGCTCTGTTCAGATCCCACTGGTTTTCTTGAAAGTGTACCTAAAACTAAGTTAATTTATATATTTAACTGAATCTCAAATGTCTATGTAAGGACACATACTGTATGTCAGTTTACATCTATAAGTATACTTGCGCACATCAGCGTCGAAAATTATGCTACTCAAAACTCTAAATTAACAAAAAAATATATATAATTTTAAACAAATTTCATTATCGTTATAGCTACGTTACTTGTCCAAATTTCAGAAACACAGATTTTAAAGAATAATTTTGTAAGTTGTGAGAGAATTATTTTTGCATATTAATTATTTTGGTGTTTTCTAGACATTACTTTTTGGTAAAGAATTAGTCACTTTTTTATNCTTCCAACCATCTGCTCTGTTCAGTTCCCACTGGTTTTCTTGAAAGTGTACCTAAAACAAAGTTAATTTATATATTAAACTCAATCTCAAATGACTATATAAGGACACATACTGTATGTCGATATACATATATAAGTATAATTGCGCGTACCAGCGTCTAAAATTATGCTACTCAAAACTCTAAATTAACAAAAAAATATATATANAAAATTATGCTACTCAAAACTCTAAATTAACAAAAAAATATATATAATTTTAAACAAATTTCATTATCGTTATAGCTACGTTACTTGTCCAAATTTCAGAAACACCGATTTTAAAGAATAATTTTGTAAGTTGTGAGACAATTATTTTTGCATATTAATTATTTTGGTGTTTTCTAGACATTACTTTTTGGTAAAGAATTAGTCACTTTTTTATNCAATTATTTTTGCATATTAATTATTTTGGTGTTTTCTAGACATTACTTTTTGGTAAAGAATTAGTCACTTTTTTATGCATATAAACCTTGTATTAATCATTCCTCCATACTATTGACTTCCAATATTCAAATATTTACTTAATAAAACAAGCCCCATCTACATATATTTTGTATTTGGAAATCTTTTTTTGATTTTATGTTTCAATAATTACAGCCATGTAAGACTCTTTCAATAACCAATTACCTCAGACACTGCAATAAAGGTATGCGGTATTATCCCTGTCATCCTGCTCAGCTCAATCCTAAGTTTATTTAAAAAAGAAATGAATCCTCTTTCAGTACAGGGACTCGGCTAAAATTCTAGCACAGTGCGTAGTGCAAACACTTCTATAGTTGATCAGTAGGCCTATCTTACCGGACAAAACTTAATGCTGACATAATTTCAGCAGTTGCACATAACATCTGTAGAAATTTAAAAACAATTAAAATCAACGTAAATTTCTTTCGAATGCTATATGCAAAAGAGTAACTACATTTACAGATAAACAATAACTACAGCGCTATTCATACTTCCTTGCACTACTACAAATATTACAGGAGTGTCGCATTAAAAAAAATACAAAATTGAATTACAATACAGAATTTTTACATAAAATCCTTTTTCTTTTCATTGCTCTCATGAAACACTAATCAAAAACGAATTTAAAAAAAATTAAAGAATGCCACCTTTGAGGTTCGAGCCATTGACCGACCGCTTTTGAGAGAAGCAACTTTCCATCTGTACCACTTCGCCTTTTTAAAGTCAATAGATTATATATAAAGTATAATTATTTAAAAATATAAATAGTTTCTACTTTTACAACAAAAAAATTGTTCAATTTATATCTGAGACTGTGCTATGAAACCAGGTAACTTACCTCACAAAGCCTTGAATCAGAAGTCGGCTTCCATTTGTCCCGTCTGCAATTTTGTAGCCAAATCGCACGTCTTTTTCATCAACAGGAAATCTATACAACCTGAAGTCCGTAGCTGTGCTGATTGCACAACTTGGTGCAGAACAACCCACTATTTTCAACAGAAATCATGAAACGCACACTAGGAAGCTACCCCATACGTGCATTTGCTAGCCTTTAGTGTAACACAAGCCAAGGAAAGGAGAATCTAGAATTTGGTCAGCTATCCCCTAGCATACCTACTTCCACGCGCTTGACCCAACGTGGCGGGCGATTATACCCAGTCTTTATAGTGCCTTAGATAGTGGCTCGAGTCTGCAGTATGAATCGGTACCTAGTGGAGCCGCGTGTGTTTATCATCCACGCGTTCTGGAGAACGGAGTCCAGGAAGGCGCGCCAGTGACATTTTATTGCGCAGTTCGTGGGCCGGAAACCGCCTGCAAAGTCTTCCAGTCAGTACGTGATGTTATGTTTTAAATCCTACTGGAATAATAACAAAGAAGGGGACGCACAGCAGTCACACATAAAGCTAACACCAGAGAAGTTCATATAAACAAATCAAGTAAAGTATTTATTTGATATTTCTAACAGGAGTAAACATTATTAGAGGAATTCAAGCTATAAGTCGAACGGAAGAAGGGAAAGAAGTGAGGTTATATCAAAGCAGGGTGAACATGACTTAGTAAGGAAGACACCCAGTCTCGCACGCCGGACCCTCTGCCCAGACGTATGATCGCCACCGGCTACCCGGCTGGCGTTCACGTCCCTGGACTCTCTCCGACTGCGACGATCTTCTCCCTCGCAGTCCAGCCCCCACTTCGCGCCCCTCCACGTGTGTGCGTGTTGTCGTGTTGGTTTACGATTGGCTCCCGTTGTTGCACTGGAGGCGGCGTCTGCTTACAGTTTGTTGTTGAATTTAGCCTGGAATGTCCTGATGTGTGCTGGACCCACATTTCCTGTTATCTGCATTTTATTATTGATGTTTCAGGGATTCCATCCTTGCTCGCCGTCGTGGTTATTTAGTTTTGTTAAACTTGCCTGTGTGCTCCTTCACAGGTATTGTTGCGGCAGGTTATGCACAACGGGGTCGTGTATAACAAGAAGCTGAGAAATAGAGAGAAAGAGAGTGGGAGGGAGGGAAGGAGGGATAGAGAGTGAAACATCCTTTGTGAATACACCAAAGAGCCAAAAAAACTTGTACACCCGCCTAATANTTTTTTTTTTTTTTGCTCTTCAGTGTATTTCTTCTCAACAAGATCAAATCAGTAAAGAGCTCTTTCTCTCGACACACGTGAGATCCTGTCTGTGTACTGAGGGCAGTGTGCTGTGTTTCTGTGTTCACAGGGAACGGTGACGACCCTCGCCTTCCTGGCGTTTGGAGGGTACATCCTCTGCTTGGCCGTGTCTGCAGCCCGATCCAAGAGCGACTCCGCGCGTGAGTTTCACTGGTGTTTCCATAGACGTTTGATGGTAGCGGAGAGATTTGGGTGGCTCTCAGCACCGAGGCCTTGAGAGCCGACGAGGGCGGAGCGAGGTGAGTATGGAGCAATGCCGGAATGCAAGGGCGAGGGAAACGGCAGATCCCCGAGAAACCCCGCCGACCAGCAGCAACTTCCAGCATGTGAAAATACAGGAGCGACCCCGCCGGGAATCGACCCCGGTTCGCCTTTGTGGGAGACTATCGGTCTGACCACGACACCGCCGTAGCCCTTTATTCTGTAAACAAGATCCTATCCTATATCAACACTTATTTTGATTTTTAGGTCACCCAGAAGTATATATCTTGATTTGACCAGGATTTGGTATAATTTCACATATTATTGCACATGAAAGAGGGAAAAAAGAAGTATTCGGAAATTTAGGTATAACTTATGCCATAGGAGCAATTGGATTATTAGGATTTGTAGTATGAGCCCATCATATATTTACAGTAGGAATGGAATATATGTAGATACTCGGGCATATTTCACTTCAGCTACAATAATCATTGCAGTACCTACTGGAATTAAAGTATTTAGTTGATTAGCTACAATATACGGATCTAAATTAACGTTAAGTCCATCATGCTTATGAGCAATAGGATTCGTATTTCTATTCACATTGGGTGTATTAACAGGAATTGTATTATCAAATTCATCTATCTATACTTGGGACATTAAAACATTTGTTATTTTTTTGCTAAGTCTAAATTTTCATATACCAGCAATTTGCTGGCTGTNTATACTTGGGACATTAAAACATTTGTTATTTTTTTGCTAAGTCTAAATTTTCATATACCAGCAATTTGCTGGCTGTTAAAAGTTAGAAAAAACTTCATGTAGCAATGTGGCTAGGGTAAAGATTTTTTGTTCGAAAGAGATATTGTAAAAGATGGCCGAGACACGCTTAAAATCATTTAACATGTAAAACCCTATCCTTTCGCTCCGACGATCCCGTACTAGGCTACCGCGTTAAGGTACGACTTTACATATTATGCAGAAATTCTTCGTTTTACTATCATAATTTCAGTTCCGTAGGTATCATTGAAAATGTTTGATTATAGAAAATTTACAATTTAATCGTTGTATAGTACTTTTGTGTGTAATTTTTACTGTGTTTTANAAAAATGTTTGATTATAGAAAATTTACAATTTAATCGTTGTATAGTACTTTTGTGTGTAATTTTTACTGTGTTTTATTTCCTGCTTGCAAAAATGCAGAGACTTCTTTATAACTTATAAATATGTTCCCTGATTTTTGCTAATATCAGATAACACATAATGATAACTAAGCACAAAAATATTAAACAACTCAAAAAATGTAAATTTTCTTTTTCTTACATTGTCAGTGTTTGGTTGTTTCCTAAATATGCGGCGTATCACTTATTGCTGGTTAAATATAACTTTTAATTATATTTGATCTATGAATTATAATATTTCATTTTTAATTAATACTAATAGAAATAGTGAGAAAATAGGTGAGTTTATAATTACTACTAAGAAATAACTCTCATGCAAAATATGATTGCACTGAGTGCACTCGAATACTGTGCGTTGTCCGCTGAGGAATATCTTGGAAGTAGAACTTAGGCAGGGCTTCAGGAAAGTTGGCAGTAACCGTGAATAATGGACTGAAGTCTGAATCCGAGATTATGGCACAACAGCGAAGAACTTCTGCAAAAGAGCCAAGCCTTAACGGGAGTCTAGATGCACGTCTGAACCACGCCACAGGAAGCCATCTGCTGCCTATTCCTAACTCTCTATGTTGTACGATGCGCAGGCGGGATGTGGAATACGCCCGGGGGCGGCGGTGGCAAGGGACGCCGCCACCGGAGGGACGCCATGCCGGGGGCGGAGGACATGATGCTGGCGCTCACCACGCTGGCCGAGGGCTACGCCGCCTTCCACGACACCCCCTCGCCCTGATCCGCCCCCCGGGGGTTGTGGCAAGGGACGCCACCGGAGGGACGCCATGCCGGGGGCGGAGGACATGATGCTCGCGCTGGCCGAGGGCTACGCCGCCTACCACGACGCCCCCTCGCCCTGACCCACCTCCTGGGGGCGGCACTGCCGTATCCTCCTGCGACCAACTGCCCTCGCCTAAACACTTACGTGCTGCTGAGGCCGTGTGGAGTCAGCAACATCTTCTACGTATCAATCAATGGCTTAGAATGAAAATCATGTATCCCATATCTTGGGAAAAAATAATTTATTTTAATACTTTTGGTTTAAAAACTCTTACATCTCATGTTGCAGACCTATTAATAAATAAGATGTGCATTTTTTTTTTTCGTTTGGAGCGTTGTAAAATGTGAGATACAAAGTTTCCAAACAGAAGTATCAAAAGTTAATCTTCGCGAAAAGTGTGAGATACAAGGTTTTCATTCTAAGCCATCGATATGTTGTACATGACTGGAGTTCTCAGCAACACGCATGACGTGACTCCACTCGCAACCGCTCAAGCCTGTATACCACAATGGAAGATTCCTTGGTCCATTCTATGCAAACTTGCATAGTCGCTTGTATGGATGGTCCTATGAAACATTTGGCCGACTTCTGGCCGTATTCGTAATTGGTCGTGTGCAATTTTTGATGGAAGGTTTCCTACAAGGTTGAAATTTTAGCCAATCAGAGAGAGGGCGGAGAAGTCATTTTGTTTATTTTGTTTTGATAAAGAGCGTACGACAATTAAACACTAATAAATAGTAAATAAAAAAAATTACGAAAATGTTTACTGATTCTAAAAGAGCATCGTGCTAAAATTATGGTAAACATTCGTGTTTATTTAAAACAAAATTTCCAGTTATAACAACAAAACGATTAGGCTGTGCGCATAAACACATAATGCTTAAGTCAAGATTGAAGATTGTACCTGAACCACAGTTCAAGAGGTAAAAATCATTTAAAAAAATCCACTAGTCTTGTATGGTTGGATGCGTTATTCCAAATAACCCTCCATAACTTCTCGCGTGCAGGCTCATGTAGCAGGTCCCTTGGAAACTTCCTCCTGAGCTTGTAAGGAACATTTTATCTGGGCAAAAAGGATTCAAACAGTCCTATATGCTGTTCAAGTTTATCTGAGCACTTTTGGAATCAACCTTTGAAAAATTTCACTGTCCCTACCTGCATATATTTGAACGGACACACCGACAGGGACGTGCCGNTTGGAATCAACCTTTGAAAAATTTCACTGTCCCTACCTGCATATATTTGAACGGACACACCGACAGGGACGTGCCGGTAAAGTTGGTAACGACAGAGGGAAAGTAGTCCCGAGCCTTAACGCGGAGGTTAGGTAAACGTTTGTAAAAATTATAATAATTCATTTTTTGTCTGGTTTTTAAATGCTTGTTAAGAGTCATAATTAGCAAAATTATAAAATATTTACTTTTCTAACAATTTGGCAGTTTCACTCTATCGACGCATGTGTAACGTANATAATTAGCAAAATTATAAAATATTTACTTTTCTAACAATTTGGCAGTTTCACTCTATCGACGCATGTGTAACGTACGACAATGTTAATCTTACATATGTTGGAAGAATACACGATATGCGTAGAAGTAGATCTTAAGCAGAGTATTCACAAGTGATCTGTTTACCGTGAATGGCCATTACACAGGTTGTATCTAAATTATACCGACAACCCTCGGCAGCTGGTTAGTCACGAAAAAAAGAAGGCGAAAAAATTTGTACGGCCTATGGTCTGAAGTGAACCCTAAGGGCGGTACACATATTTGAAGTCTGACCTGGAGCACTAGTTTATTGAAAATAATAAAAAAATATTTAAGACTGAGCATTGAGTGCTTTCGTGGTGTTTAAAGTTAATTGTGACATGCGGATTAATAATCCATCTTTTAAATTCCAAATTTGCTACAGTGTCATGGAGTTTAAGTTTAAATAAGGTTAGTAACAGTGATTTTTTCCGTGAAATTATTTAATGACAGCAACAGACGGGTGTTGTGCTGTTCACAGATTTTTGTTCCAGGCGCTCAATGTTTCATCTTGAATATTTTATCAAATATTTGTAATAAACTAGTGCTTCAGAGATGTGTACAATCCTTGCGATTCTACTGTAGACCATCCTTTACCATTATTAACCTGGTGCCACAGTTTATCGGTCTAACTTAGATACATCCTGTATACCTGTAGCTGTTCTGGCCGCTAGGTACATAGAGGCGAGTGAGCTGCAAGGACGACACCGACCCGCGTACCTATCGCCCACGCGCTTCTACAAGCGAGGTTCTTAAATGACGTTCACTGTCCTCGTTGTACGACTGAGACCGTGCCACTTTAAGCGTTGACTCTATCATTTTAATACCGCAAAGTTTGTAGCAAATAAAAGTTCTCAGCTGCGTTGGAGAGCTTGCAAATACTGTTTATAACATGCGTGATATCTTGAAAGTAGCTGCAGAGTGCCCCAGAAGCAGGGAAGAGCAGGAGCTATAAGGGTTAAACTGTTACGCGCATCAAGTGAGATTTCGTCACTAAGCGCAAAGCTCTGAACTGGCGTGTTGTGTGTACTTATGGACCGTTAAGCGGCGACCCTATCGTTTCATTCGTGTTGTAGTCTCTGTAGCAAAGTCCAATGCAGGGTCCTTAACATTTTTTGTGCGTATCTAACGGGGGTATTTTGAGATTCGACGTTTTGAAAAATCTACTTTGAGCCATTTTGGAGTGCTCTGAATTGTTGTTTGTAATGTTTGTGATGTCTTGAAAGCACTCAACGGGCCTCGTCTGAATTTTTTTTTTCTTTTCGTATATTAGCAAGTTGGACGCAAGTTTAATAGTTTCGTGGGAGGACGCGTCCAAACACACTGCAGCGCTGTTCAAGCGCCATGAAGGCGAGTCCCTTAAATTTGTTAAATGGGTTCGTGGTTAATGCTATTGTCAGCAGGGGGGGGGGGGG
>NQII01007338.1:48825-95436 GCA_002778355.1 Clitarchus hookeri | reverse complement strand
ATTCAGGACTGAATTCAACATATCCTGCTATCCTGTTGATCATCCTTGTTACTCCCCGACCAACGCCAAAGTGTTGGGGATGTTTGATGATGAGTGTGGAGGAGCCATTATGACCGCATTTGTTGGGCTTCGGGCTAAATTGTATAGCTACAAGTGTAAGGGTAATATAGTTAAGATGGCCAAGGGAGTGCGGAAATGTGTTGTTAAAAAAACGTTTCTCTTGAAGATTATATCCCACCCGCCTCCTCCACACAATGCTTTGACCTAGACTTACAGTTGAATGTCATTGCTTCTTTGAGTCATTCTAGCAACATACTGTAGCTCATGCAAAAGGTATTTACTATCTTATCAGGTGTGTTGTCGTAGTTGTTCAGGTGACTGGTGGCATACTGTTGATTATGCAAGAGGAGTTATTTTTCTTGTCAGGTGTGTCACCGATATATCCTCTGTGTGTATCTGCAATCACTCATGTGTATACTTGTGTACTGCTCCCATTATGTTTNATGTGTATACTTGTGTACTGCTCCCATTATGTTTTTTTTTCAGTAGCATTTTGCAGCACATGTAAGAGCCATATTCATCTTATCAGGGGTGTTGCTGTTGATGGATAGTGGTGCTGTTGAATTGTGGCACACTGTAGCCAGTGGATGTGGTATACTTATCTTGTCAGGCGTGTTACCGATATGACGTAATGTGTGTAGTATTTCACATTCCATAATCACTCATGCATATACTTGTGCACGGGATTTTGTGTCTATTTTGGGTCACCAGCCTGGGGTTTATACCCCATTCCTAAGTGACTCAATGCTTATCCTAGCGGGTTGTGAATGTGAAATGGTATTCGTATTACACTAGCACTGTAGTAACTGATGGTCGAATCGTACTTGCATTTACTCCTTATTTCAGCGTTGTCCCCCCATTTTCTCTTCATCTACCTCTACCATACTCTTCCTCTGTGACTGTCATCTTTCTGTGCGTTCCTTTGTCCGCTTTGATTTCTTTTTAGGTGGGTCGTTTTTCCCGTTCGCAGCTTCGTAAGCCACCAGTGCACTATGCTTGGGACGCCACTGGTGTTTTTTATATGCATACATGTGCAAGGCTTGTTTACGTATAAGGAAAAAAAATCAGATGGCGTTCTTTGGCGGCGTAGTGTACCGCCCGGTCCCAAGTCTGGGAGTCATTCGCATGGTTATGACATGCGGGTGGTAACATGTGAGGGCGACGCTGCGAACTTCATCATCCTTGCGAGTTAGTGAAAGCGACCACGCTGCTGCTGAAAGAGCCGCATAAATGTAATTAGCGTTTTTTATACTACAGCTAGTTGTTACAGAACAATAGGACAGAAATGTTTACCGCGCGCGTGACGGCTTTGCTCTGTATCGCGCACACAAGTTGGAGGTACAGTAGTGCACGTGCTCGAATGCACGCACAAGTTGAAGGTACAGAAGTGCGTGCGCGGGATCGCCTCGCATGTAAATTGCTGTGCAATTCGATTCTGTATGGAAGCAAATAACGTTTATATAGAGACGCGACCTGCACAAAAATTTTTATGTATAGAAATCTTATTTTCTGGATGATATAATGATGGTATCTTTTTTTCGTACCATTAATTTATATATATATATATATAACTTATCACGTGTAAATAGGTGTGTGCGTGCGCTGTGCCTGCAATTTTTTCGATAAAAGTTTGCTATCTGGGGAGTGCGTAGGCCGATGCGAGTATTTACTGTTGTCGCTAAAACTCGTGATGGCTCGCTGTGCGGGGGTGAGGAAGGCCTGTCGCGAGGGGGGTAGGGGTTAAGGAAGGCGACGCCTCCACGCCGTGCTACGTCCCTTACAAAACACACTAGCCCTCGCTCCACGCAGTAGTGATGGACTGTGGACAATGGCGAGTAGCACGTGGCCCAAGAAGCATAAACAAGTTATACACAGCAAAGAAAGAGAAGCCATTGGAAGTGTTGTAGAAGCTTGTGATGAAGAGGCAAGGAAGAAATATTTGTTGGTTCCTATTAACAAAGCTACAAAGAGATCTGCAAAATACACCGCAGTAAGTAAGGCGTCTATCGAAAGAATTCGCAAACAAAGCAGAGAGAGATGGCGAGCCTCAAACAACTCCAGGAAAGCGAAGGTAAGAACACAATGCTTACACTGTACACCGCATCTCCTATTAAGGGTTGCGACTACCTGCAATTATTTTGTGCAATCGAGTGCTCAAAACGGGCGGACTCTAAGGCGAACTCTTACTCACTGCTCACTAGCTTCGTTACCTGTACCCACAAGGCGCTCAACTTGCATGCTGTTTCTCTGCCGGCGACTCGCCTACACGTGACTTTCAGTAGTGAACCTATTTATTTTAAAGGCGCACTAAGAAGAAGAAAGTACGATATGTTTCTGAAGGCAACTCTTAAGTGTTTGTATACAAAATATATTGCTGAAACTGTTTCTGAAAGTACCCGCTTTTGCCATTTTTACGTCAAAAATAATTCTTGGAATTTGAATGAGAACTTTAAACATGATGTTTCGACGCCCCTACAAAATATCTAACCATTTTAGGAATAATGTGTTTTGTACCAAACCCTTGTAACGAACTTCACTTGCCAGACGGTCGGAGCCCTTATTACATCTGCAGTATGATGAATTTATGTTAATTTTTAGTCACTTTGGCAGATGAACATAAATACCTCTCGTAACAGTATCAAAGCCAGGTTTATTTTCTTGACTGAACTGCTATGCTTTTCAAACATTGCACCAATAGTAAAGTGTCATCCGTGACTTTTCAGTAATATTTGCAAGAAATATATTCAGTCAACAAAAACCATTCAACAGATTTTATTTAAAAATTGTAATGAAATTTTTAATGTACATGTTGAAGGTACTCGTTATTGTATTTGAATACTAGAAGTCTCTGATAAAATTTTTTTGAGTATGGACATTTTTGTATTGATGTTAATTGCGCAATGGGCAGTCAAAACTCAAAAAACTAAGTTTTATGTATCATATATCAAATTATATATATATATATATATAATTTTTAACCTGAAAAAATATTTTGTGGTACTTTTACACATACGGTTTGTAATGATATAAGCGCACATCAAAGCTTTATTTTAAACATATTTTTAAAAGAAAAGGACTTTGATATTTTGTTTTATTTACCTATATCGAACAAAGAAATATGGTTATAAATCCGAGTATTTCAAAGAGAACAAATTCCGAGGGAAGTGAAATTGGTTCATTCTTTCATTTACTTATTGTTCAGAAGCTCTGGGACATGCATTACCGGTATACATTTAGATGTTTATATTGTGTATAGTAAACCTTAAACAAAGTGCCTATAAAATAAGTTTATGTATACATTTTTCTGTAATCTCAAGTAAAAAAAAAAATACGAAAATTTTTATCGATAGCTTTGACAGGCGTGCTATAAGGGATACTATTAGAGAATTTTACGTAGTCAAGAAAATCGTACCAACAGTAGGTAAACTTATGCCAGTTCTGCGTGAAAAGATTGGGTGGAATTGGAGTCAGTCGTCTCTACGAAGTCTACTCAAAAACATGGGCTTCTTGTGGAAAAGATCTCAAAAGAAGCGGGTGTTTCTTGTTGGAAGAGCTGACATCGTCGTGTGGCGTTCAAAGTATTTGACAACAATGAAACAGCTGAGAAGAGAAGGCAGGAACATATTTTACATTGACGAAACTTGGATTGACACTAATTTGACATTTAAGAAGTGCTGGCAAAAGAAAGGTGACTTGAAGGAGTGGTAGAAAGTGGTAATGCATCAAACATACTTATTGTTGTGCACATTGGGTCGCAAGAAGGCTTTCTTTCGGGTGGGCAGTTAATTTACAAGCAAAATTCGACGCAGGTGATTACCACGGGCAGATAAATGCTCTGAATTATGAGAAGTGGATTTTGCAGCAAGATTGACCAAATCTTGCACCAAATTCCGTGATAGTTATAGACAATGCACCATATCATTCGAAGCAAGTAGAAAGGCCACCGTCAAAATATGACGCGAAGAAAGAAATCGTGGCGTGGCTACAAGGAAAAGAAGTCTCTTGCGACGAAACAATGAGAAAAGCTACTCTCATTAAATCGCTTGAAAACCATCGACCAAGAGAGAAAATATTCGCTGTCGACAGGGTATTCCAGCAACATGGCCATACTGTACCTAGATTTCCCTCTCATATGTGCGATTTCAATGCCATAGAACTAACCTGGGCTAAGATTAAACGTCATGTCAGAGCTCACAACATGACTGGAGAGATATCAGTTCAAGTTTTACAGAGGCTAACAGTAGGAGCTGTAGAAGCCATAACAAAGGAATACTGGATGGGATATTTCAGACACGTTGAAGGAATTGAAGAAGAGTACTGGAAGAACGACTGCATCATGAAGTTGGCCGTAGATGAGTTCTTAATCAAACTTGATTGTGACAGTGACGACACAGATGATGAAAGCCAAAAACATTCACACCATGACAACTCCAGTGAGCAAGAAAGTTTTAGTGAATGTCATAGCGACAGCTCTTGTTTAGCTCAGCCATTGTAAATATTGAAAATAGATTATATCTTGCTGATACATGTACTCTACAGTGTCATTAATTTGTTTTGCTTAATCACTTTTTAATTAGTGAGCTATGAATAGTTGTACTTTTCCCTAAGTTTCCTCAAAAACAGCGAATAAACATTTCTTAACGAGGCTATTTTTTATACATATTCGTAGTATGTGTTATCAGTTTGTAAAGTTGCTATCCACTTTTATTTGTACTTAAACTATTACATACATTATCTTTCTTTTATTTTTACTTATACGATTACATACAATCTTTTTTGTCGAAGCAACTGGAATCATGAATGTTACATGGTGTCATTTGAGTAATTAATAGTTTTAATTCTGAATACTTGTAAATAAGTACATCTAACCTGAACATTTCATTATCTTTTCCCTTATTTTGACTATTTGTTCCCCTCACCATGATCTTGGTATCACTGCTCATTCTTACAGTCACTATGTACCTTAACATTATACGCTAATGTCTTGTTCAGTAATAATTAGTTACAACTGAATACTTGTACCTCAATATTTTTCATTAGTTATGCTTATTTGTCACATCATAATCTTGGGTCTTTATTGTTTAATGCTATCATCATGTTGTTCTAATAATATACTATCAAAATGTATTCAATTGTTATTTACTTTTTAAATTATAATACTTGTAAATTGGTGGTTGTTCGCAGTTTTTAAATGTAGTGTTTTGGAGGCTTAATGATTTATTTATTTTTATTCATCGTCCTTTGTCTATTCAATCTATGGTAAGTAATTTTAAAGTTTTCTAATATAATACTTGTGAATCAGTGTTGTTAACTTTTCATGTTATTAAATTATTTTCATTGGTTTGACTTCTGGAAGTTGCTTCTTGAAAAAAGTATTCGGTTCACAAATGTTATCACAGTATGTCGAAAGCCGCGGTTGAGGCAGTTCTCCTGCCACCACTGTGATACGGGTTCGGTTCCTGGCGATGTCAACCGGGATTTTTGCATGTGTGCAACCGTGGTTGGTGAGTTATATCGGGGTCTCCCGTTTTCCCCACCTTGCGTTCAGGCGCTGCTCCATGTCCATATAATTTCACCTACGCCACATATGCTCTGAAAACCTCTCTTATGCTAAGACTCGTTCAAACCTATAAATCAATCAATTAATCATTGTGTGTCATAATACTTTATTGTCAGTCAGTTCACGCTTGTACATATATTTAAGATAGAATATTAATTGTTTTTGTATTTGTTTATTGAAATGCATGCATATTTACTGTACTTCAGTGATAGAAAAGGCAAACATTTACTGAACTACGCGAGCAGAAAATAAAGACAAAATAAACATATTACATACAGTAAGATTGCTTGAGACTCTAACTCAGTTAGGTGTTGGAATCTTGAAGAATTTAATTACATGTAGACTATTTTTAATTCCGCTTTTCAGGAATATTCTTCTGACTGGCGAACAAATAACTTTGTAACGATATGACTATCGATTGTATCACCAAAATCTGCAAACCATATTTTCGCACAATTGTCTCGCTTACTGGTTTTCTAATGTTAATGCGTAATTTTATATTAAAATTTATGCAATTACCGCGAAACTACTTCATTTATGTAAAATTACTTTTTGCTGGTAGCATTTGATACTAAATAAAACATTTTGACAAACTCAGTAGAAAAATGTCTTATTAATTCTTAGTACTGACTATGATATTAAGGTTATCCCCACTCACCTTTGTAATAATTTCGTATTCATGCCAATACATTTTTAAGACGTGTAGTTGAAAAAATTAATACATCCACACTTTGCCTGAGACTTACACCCAGAACATCTAGTACCGCACGCTGGCGCGCAACAAACAATGCTACAAAACAAAAATGTCGGCAATAGACGTGTTGATGTACCTTTCAAACTCTTCTGTTTTAAGTGGTCAGTTGAATGTTTGCAGGACGCGTAGCACGTCGTTCAACGGTACACCTTGTGGTCGAGGGGGGTGGGGGGAGGTTAACGCGACAGGCCAAACCCTCGACATGCGAGGGGAGTGGGAAGTGAACTAGGACTAGAGGACCAGTCTTCACAACGTTTGAAGCTAACAGTACTTTATTTCATCTCTTTATCATACAATAGCTATTTTTATATATAAGGTCAGGACCTGTCCGAATGCTCGGGATGGTAATAACTATATACGTATTCGACATTACACATCCTCCTTTCCTAGATGTTGCAGTGGTCTTGTGGTCAAGACCCTTGACTGCCTGCCCAAGGGGTATCGGAACGATCCAGTACGCCACCGGAATTTTTTAAGTTCCGAAAACCACTACCAAATAAAAATAATTCCCAGTGCTCCTGGCAATATGCAGATGATGAGTGAACCAACATAAGCACTAAATCGCCGCATCGAAATCAGCGCTCCAAGCTGCGCACTGTTGAACTTCACACACTCTGGTGGCGGGTGTGGGAATCAAGGATGACCGCCTACAGCAGCCGACTGGTGGCAGGCGCGGGAATCAAAGATAGCGAGATAATTAAAGATGGCCACATACAGCAGACGACAGTGATGAGGGAACATCCTAGATGGAGAAGGACGCAAGAGAGAGAGAGAGAGAGAAAAGGGGAGGGAGACAAGAGAAAGAAAATAAAGGAGACTGGAAGGGATGTGAGAAAACCCTTAAGGCATAGAACGGACGAGAGAGATAATGGGCGTGGGAGAGAGAGCGAAAGGAAGGAATGCCAGAGCACAAAGAGACCGGAAGGAATGATATAGCAGCAGGAACATAAGGGAAATTCCAAGAGATAAAAAGAACTTCCAGGGGGAAAGGGAAATCCAAGATGGCCGCTACTGACGAGGAATGACAGAGAAAGTAGTTACAGCATGACGTCATCCAAGATGGCCGCCGTCCAACAGGCACAGGCTGCAGGGCCACGGTGCCAGTTCTCCTCATTTCATTCTACTGTCGCTATTATGTAAATTTGGAATATTCGTTGTTCATATGACTTTTTTCCGAACAAAGGTAGGGAAGTGTCATGAATGTGTGGAAAGAAATTTTACCTGTCATTTTTTTCTCGGTGTACGCATGTAAACTTATGTTGTAAATTTGCATACTATTTCTCGCAGCGTATGATATCCTAAGTGTGTACGGGTAGAACAATGTTCAGCGAAAGTTGATACTGAATATTAATTTTATACAAATTTTACTGTATGGGTAGGTATTTATTTGCTCATGAATTTGGCAAAACTTCTTTTGCTCGAGTGGTACTGTGCTTTCTTGGCTTCTCTCTGTTTGCTTCCAAAATCTTTACATATCATTTAACTCTTTTTAGCGTTAATTTACGTACCATACTCTCTAAACAACGCCAATTTATCTGCCTCCTGCTTCAGATGGAATCAGACGTCATACTTGTTCGTCACCGAAGATTGCGTGGTTGCAGCCAGTGATGTCGTGTCCAACAGATGAAACCTGCCCGGCCATACACATCAATTTCTCCTACGTTGGCGACATTCATTTATTCTACCGATACCGCTGATGTTACTGATCAGCAGCAAACCATGGCTGTGTCCGAGTTTAACCAGCCAAAGGCCTCCATAGGTCTGGTGAAGTAGGCACTCCTTAAGGCCCTGCTAATTTTTTTCCTTTCCGCCAATTTCTGTCATTCCGCCACGTGTCTAATAAACACAGTGTATATTTATTAATTTAACGGCTCTAAAAAGTTAACGTCTGAGACTACAATTAAATATATTTATTAGTGGTTAGTGCCTGTTGGAAGGGCCTTGAAAAGTGTCCACTTTACCGTGAATGACCTATACCCGGCTTGGTGCCCTATAAAAGTGAACCGCAGCTGTGACTCCATATTGTTGCTGTTCGAATTCGTGATAAGGGCACGGGTGCACCCTAGAATGCCCACTTTAGCTAAGGGCACGAGCTATGCCCCCTTTACATGCCCTACACTGTACGGTGGTTATTTAAATTAGGTACTTACAACAGTTTTGCAATCGTTCTGCCATTTGCTGGGCACTGTTGTTCGTACACAAACCAAGGAAACATAAGGAAATCTGTTTCAATTAGGTGATTTTTTTCTTTTATGCGTTGCAAATTAAAAACGAAGAAGGGTTTTCGAAATTATACCTACTTAGTTTGGTAGGGATCAAGGGAATGTGGAGAATTGCGGATACTGAAGGGATCAAGGGCCTGTGGGGAATTGTGGATACTGAAGTGATCACGGTAATGTGGGGAATTGTAGGTACTGAAGGGATCAAGGACACGTGGGGAATTGTGGGTACTTTAGGGTTCAAGGACATGTGGGAATTGTGGGTACTGAAGGGATCAAGGGAATGTGGGGAATTGCGGGTACTGAAGGTATCAAGGACATGTGGGGAATCGTGGGTACGGAAGAGATCAAGGTCATGTGGGGAATTGCGTGTACTGAAGGGATCAAGGGCACCCGTCAGAACACAGTAAAATTGTTTGTACGTTTTACAGACAGTACCTCGAAAACCAATAACAAAAGATATTCTTGTAACACTGCAGTAAAACACTGTATCTTTATAGCACATTGTCACATGAATCATGAAAAATTGTTTTTTGTATCTTTATTTGATGTCTATAGAACTTTTTTGTTAAAACTTTGTTTTAGTTTTACACATTCTGCAATAACGTGTTGTAAAATGTGCTCCATTTTCTAATGGCAGTACAAAAATGATCTTGACAACTAGTTTCCAAAAAATTATTTAGAAAAGTACAAAAAAATTACATTGCAGTGCCAGCCAAAAAATGTAAAGGCGTCCGCTATACCGGGCGTGTTTTTGTTATGTAATTTGCAATGCATACGTTTTCAATTATAAGGAGATTCATATATAAATTACAGTATGGATATTTAACTCTGGTGAAAAAAATTGATTACTAACCTGTCCTTGATATCATCACATCCTCGGTAGATAACAGTAATCTTACAGTTCCTTAGTNAAAAAAATTGATTACTAACCTGTCCTTGATATCATCACATCCTCGGTAGATAACAGTAATCTTACAGTTCCTTAGTTAGAATCATCATTTACCACCGTCATTTTCGATCGCCTGCTACTGCTGAGAACGCCTGTCTTTCTACACATCAGTGGTCTCAACAGTAGGGCTGTGAGAAATCCGCTTTTCAATATCGTTTCTAAAAATTTTGACTATATCGGTATCAGTAGGATATATCGCCCCCAGAGATTATTGAAAATTGAGGGTGATGTATCGTAAATATCGCTTACATTGATATCGCAAATATCAATATCACCAACATCCTATATAGCTATATCGCATGTCGCCAAAATCGCATATCGATAATATTACTATAAGCGATATATTGCTCTTCACTATTGGACCATATCGCAGTTGTAACATCTTAAAATATTATTTCATGATCGATATAAAACCATACCGCGTAGCCTCACTTAGCAGGAATTGTAACCTCCAACCCAGACGCCCAAACACCTTCCATCAGTGACTCATCAGCAGTATCAGTAAATAAAGGAGCACTCATCAGCAATCGCAACTGCTGAAAGTAACCAAAAATGGAATGTAGCCATTCTTGCATCCAACTGCGTCACACGCCACTCAAGTCATCTTACGTTTTTTTTTCTCGCACACTCGTTGACGGCTCACAATATTGTCGTCTCACAGTTCCCTTTGCCGCAAAAAAAAAAATACTAATTCCTTATGCTTGCTTTCCCGTCCTCTGTTTATGCAACTTCGCCTGTCGTCATTTTTGCAACAGCTGCGCACGGTAATTCCGTGAACAGTTCAAGATTCCTTTCACGTGGTTATAACTCAAGTTTGTGAAATAAAAAATTAGAAAAATATATTGAAGTGGAATGCAGTGTCGTGTGAGAAAATAGCTTCGAGCAAGAGGAATAATAATTACATAGTACGAATCTCCGTGCTTCCTTCGAACACGTGTGAGCATATACGGTTGAAAAATGTACAGTGTTGTCTATCTGTAAATACAAAATAAAATTTCTAACGTTGTAACTAACAAATAAGCTTGTAAAACACCTGAACTGAGTGGTTTAAAAATTTAAATTTTATTTACCCGTCCACGTTGAACACTTGAAGAAAAAAAACCTTGTAACATAACCTGACTGAATAGCTGAAAAANATTTTATTTACCCGTCCACGTTGAACACTTGAAGAAAAAAAACCTTGTAACATAACCTGACTGAATAGCTGAAAAAAATGGTTGCCTGTAAAGTCGGTTTTACGGGCGAAGATTTTACGTGACAACGTAGTGCTGCGCNATTTTATTTACCCGTCCACGTTGAACACTTGAAGAAAAAAAACCTTGTAACATAACCTGACTGAATAGCTGAAAAATATACAGTTATAATCATCCGTGGATTGGAACCAAAACACTGAACATTATAACTAACAAATTAGCTTTTTANGAAAAATATACAGTTATAATCATCCGTGGATTGGAACCAAAACACTGAACATTATAACTAACAAATTAGCTTTTTACGCCAGACTGAATGACTTTGGACTATCACACAAACCTTCTGACGATTCTTACTCCACCTAATGATTACATATTTCATACTAAAAGCGTTGTTTTGGAAAAACTGTTTAGCCATGACTGTTTCAAAAGACAGCATTGCTGTGTGTCTATATAAATACATATATACACATGTTTGAGAGTAAAACATAGCATTCGTTAACTACATACTGGGGGGTGTTGAATTATACTTAGGCACGTAAATGCAATAGTTTATTGGGTAATTTTTCTATAGTTAAAATAGTTTTCTGACATCAGTCTTGTAAACGAAGGGTCCCAATATCAACGAAGTAGCTTAACGAGTAGTATTGCAATAATCTAAGTTTCAAAACTTGAAATGTCATAAGCAATATCTAAGTCCTAAATAATTAATATTCCTTTACGTAGGCGAAAAAAGTTTAAAATTTGCCCCACCATAATTACGGTGGTTGAATTTCACTGATTTACAAGTTAGCTGTGAAATTTCTTTTAAATCAGCTTCGTAATATTATAGGGCGGCGGATACATTGAGCAGTAATAAAATAAAATTCTTGAGAAAAACTTTTAAATTTTTTTAATATAAGCTCTTTTATACATGTAACTAAGCTCACCTTTTTTTTTAACCTTGAAAAGTAGGCGAAGTGTACAGCTAAGCATTTATTTCCGAAAAGTGAAATATTTCACGCCACAAAATTTTTTTGCTCGTTTTTCATTGCAAAAATTTTAACATATGTAAAGCGTATTCAAATTATATGTTTTGAAGTAGAATATACGATATTATGGTCTGCTATCGAGATTTTTTTTTTGGAATGTATGTACAGAGAAGAGTTTAGATGCAAATTGCTTCCGCATATTTAAATCTGATAAATATTTTCACGTGATATGCCATGTACAAAATGTCGAAGACTCCATCTCAGTTCCGGGTGAACGATCGCGCAACAACATTATACACCTATTTATATAATTACTTGTTTTTGAAGTCTATGCCCTGGGTATGTATCATCTTGCAGACTGGACCTTAAAGTGCGCTTTAGTGCCAGAATGGATGGTGCCGCACTCTAAATCCGAATCAGTGATTTCAATCAATAGAATAATTTCCCTACAAATGCAGTTAATGAGCTGTTATCTACTGGCGAATCAGTGGAATGCGCTGTTTTACCGCCAGGCCAGTGCAATTTCACTGGGCATCAGTAGAAATCAGTTCGCAAAACAGAATTTAAATTATTTTGCTCAGAAATATTGGCAAGTTTGTGTTACTGATGTACTGACAAGCACGTTCACTTGTAGTATTTTGTTATTTAATGAACGTACTTTACTGAATGAACGTTTTGTAAACAGTGTTTAATAGCCTGGATATTTCACGTTTTTACCACATTATGTTTTGCTATTAATAATAATTAGTTGAAAATTTGAAATCATTGGAAAAATAGCTTTTCTTTAACTTGATATTCCTGATCTGACTTTTTTTTTCTCCATAAAATGGTCATAAATGTTACTGTGGTTTTATTTTAGTTAAGTTTTTAGTTGCATGACCAGTTTTGAAAGTCCTTATTGAAATATTATTTTCTGCTAATTTTGGTATCCTCCGCCATATGTGCAACTAATGCTGCCATATACCCGAGTCATTTGTTTGTCCGTCAATCTAGCGAGTTTGTGGAACTGTAACTTCCAACTGGTTAATATTAGTGTGTATATAATCTCGGGTTTTTAAAATACACAAAAATAACTGTTACTAAAAATACTTACGTATTAACAATTCGTGAGTAAGTTCACTGATTATATGAATTAATAAAAGAGAATTAATATCAAAACTACGGAAATTAAAGAATAGTTAGAGAATTCTTTAAATAAGCAATTTTTATTGTGCTAGGCCCTTGTTTCAGTTACTCTATTTTAAAAATAACGTTCTCTCCCGATAACTGCATACATTTTAACGAACACGCTGACTATCATGTCCCCAGTAAAGTTGACAGCAACTAGGAATAGTAGTTTGAAGTCATAACGTCGTATATAAAGTGCGATGTTTCGGTTTGTAGACACTGGATTTATTTCATTTAATTTCGGTGTGTTTTATGCACGCAAGTGTGAAAATACGAATGTTGGCAACACATATTTGAAAACAGTTAATAATCAGAAATATGCAGAAATTAATTCATATTAAATAAATTTAGAATAACTTTAAAAACTATGACGTGAGTAAAATATTCCCAGGATTTTTTTAAATGTTAATTAATTTCGTTTTGGTAACTTACGTCAGTAATTTCTTTATCTGTAAGGTCCAAAAACAGCAAAATCGAGATTTTGTATCCTAATTTTTTGTTCGAAGAAAATGTCTTGTATGTGACGTGAATGTTGAAAACGTATTTAGGGTAGTAGTTTTTTTTTGTTCGCCTTCGAGCATCCTTACAGGTCCTGACAGACGGCAGACACTCATGCTTTGTTCCACCTCGAGGCGGGCTCGGATTCTCAGTTGTTCATGCCAAACGCCCGCTGTGACATTTGAATCGCAGGAAGGTCCTGCAAACACCCCCTTCTCACCTCGGTGCGCTCATCACTATTTCTTTGTCGGCGATACCGAGGTAGCTCATGGGTTGCGCCGCTTATGACAACCGGATCTATCCGGCGCGGTCGTGTGTGGGCCGTGTTCTCTTCTCTCGTTGGCGAGTGGGTGTGCTAGAGATCATTTCTGCTGCCGCCTTGCCGTCCAGCACTCGCTCGATTGCAGGAAGAACATCGAAGAGAAGTTTCGCGGGAACACGACTACCTCGATAGCATTCGATTCCCTTATAAGACGTTTGCCATCACCTGTTGGACAACTCACACTGAGAAGTTGTGGGTACCATAAAAATATTGTTAACATAGATTGTAATATCAACAAAACTCTTCGCTGTATTACTGTATGTGATTGTATCTGCTACTGTGTATATGATAACCACAGCAGAGCACTGCGTTCCTTCTTCATAACAGGTATTACATAGTACCTACCTCCAACACAACAACTGCAACAATATTTGTGTTCTCCAAGTAATTACTTTAGCCAAATATGATAGTGATTAAATTATTAACTTCAGCTAAATGTGCAACAAACATAGAGTTTTGAAATATATTTGCGAAAATATAAACATTAAATTTCCAACACTGTTTTATCTCTGAAATACATATTCCACATCTTGGAACTATATACAACGCTACTGACTGATAGTGTCCTAAAACATTAAAATTGTAATAATGCAGAAAAATCTTTTAGGCACTCTAACGGTCCACAACAACTAGGATTGTAATAACCCAGACCCATCAGAGAGCTGTTTAGTAGTAGCAACAGACAATCATCTTACGTTATTACAACTCTGATTGCTGTACCAAGTAGGCGCGTTATCAAGTACATGTTCTGGTTTAGTGTACTCTGTCTCATCTGCCGCAGTGAAATAAAGTATGGGCAAGAACAAGAACAGAATAAAATACATCATTTTGGGCGAGAATTTATCTGAGACAACACAAAGGTATGAAGCTGGCACTAAGTAATTTATTAAAGCCCCTGACAATAATTAAATGTGAAATCGCAATGAAGAAGGAGTCGCATTTTTATTACAAACTGATTCATGCAACAAAACATGTAAAAAGCAGCGGTAAGATGCAACGAAACTAATTCACACATTAAAAACAATGTCAATTCCAGGAAATCAGAAGGATTAGATTGTAAGTATTTTTATAATGACTTCTTAAAAATCACATATTTTTTCTTTCGGAACACAAAACTAAAACAAAACATAACGTTTACAAAAATCAACGGAATAATCTTATGCATTCACAGGCGTGCTAAGCAACAACATATTTGACAAAAAAATTACGAAAAGTCACAAATTAAAAAAGCTCCAATATTTCTTAAGAAATTCAGCAATTAGAAAAATTACGCCTTGCGCGACTACACGGCTAACCTAAAGTAGTTCGTGGAATCATTTTAAATTGTAAATTGCATGTTTTCTGTAACAAGTTTTTACTATTTCTGTTTTCAGGTAACAGAAAAAAATTGTGATTCTGGAACGTCATTATTCAAACACTATGGAATATACATTTCAAATTGTTTAAATTACCAAGTTAGGCAGCGAAGAGATTCGGTTACAGAGCTGGCCATTCTAATTTCGATTTGCCATGATTTTCCAAAATCTCTCCTGGTGAATGCTAGGGAAGCTATCCTGGTTATTTATTTGACGTAGGCAGTGGCTCTCCCTTTCCTGTTCTTGCTTCATCGGACAATTTATTTTCCCAAATCTTATAACCCCGCTGTCGAAGAGATGATGATACCTGACTAACTTCTTTAAATTACGCAGCTTTCAATATCTGCATGCTAAAAATCGTTTGTGACGCAAGCATTATATATATATATATATATGCAATGATTTAAAGACAGTTTACACTTCATATTTTATTATAGAATTTCTTCGTAATTCAAATTTTTCATGAGAAAAAATTTATAATATACGAATAGTCTATAGTTTAACTTTTTACCTTACCGGAGGGCCACGGGGTGGTGTAGTGATCAGACTACTCGCCTCCTACCAAGGCGAACCGGGTTTGGTTCCCAGGCGTGGGAATTGTGCCGGACGATGCCACTGGTCGGCCGGTTTTCTCGGGGATCTCCATTTTCCCCTTCTTTGCATTCCGGTGCTGTTCCGTACTCACCTCGCTTCACTCTCTTCGGCTCTGAAGACTTTGATGTAAAGAGCCATCCAAACTTTCCTACTCCGCCTTTTATCTTTACCCTGCTGTAACATGAAATATTTATGAATCATTATATAATAATCAAAGTCACATAGAACTGATAATATAGCGATAGATTAATTTTAAAAGTTAACATAAATAATTCAATTTACATATTTTTTTACTTAAGCGAAAATAAAAAAGAATTAAAGGAATCCATTACTTTGAGAGAGACCACGCTTTAACTTCTTGTTTACCATCGAGTTTCTCTATAAGACGAGGAGTGGAGTGGATATATTTGGGCGGCTCTTTACATCGAGGTCTTGAAAGCCGATGAAGGTGAGCATGGAGCTACGCCGGAATGCAAGGGCGGAGGGAACGGAAGATCGCCGAGAAAATCGCCGACCAATGGCATCGTCCAGCAAGATTCCCACGCCCGGGAACCGAGGTGAGTGGTCTTACCACTACACAACTGCGGCCCCACGAGGAAGAGGGTGGGTAAATAATGCCGTCCCATAGTTGCAATCAGGGCAGGCGAATGCGAATTACACAGATAAAAAGATGCAGCGTGCATTGAAGAGGCTATCCGGTCTCTCCATCTGCATGCCTCTTCGCCATCGGCGAAAGTGTTGATTTTTTTTTTTACTTCGTGTCCTTACCTCCGCTCGACTTCTTCCCTTCTCAGAAGCACGAATGCCGTCGCAGCTGCACCGTGTTCCGAGTGTTTACACGTAAGTCGTGCACGCGGCAATAATAATCGTAATTAGCATACGCGGACGGTCGAGAAAAAACCAACATGAATATTCAACCGGAATTATACGAGATGGTGTAATTAAGCTCTTGTTGCCGTGGCACGGCGGCCATTCGGAGTGGTCCACTACGCTTCTCCCGCGTGCTGGACAAGACGGTACCTGATGATCTTCCGTGCTGGCCTGCCCAGGGGTGGCCAAACATACACTCCAGATGAGGAAGGCTCGACTTTAGTCTTCTGCGCATATAACCTTCGCTTGCCCTCGAATTGCCACCATAACTGTACACATCTCGCTTTCAAACAGTGGCGAGACAATTATTGTACGCTTATTTTCAACTCGCTAGTCCGATATGAACCCCATCGAGCATTTATGGGACGCGGTGTTGAGGTCAATTCTCACCCAAGATCCTGCACATACAAATAGTAAGGAACTGTGGGTAACTGTCCAGACGGAATCGGTCAACATCTCTCCACAGTTGCTTCCTCCACTTGTGGAATCGATGCCACGACGAGTTGCTGCACTTCGCCGGGCTGGAGGAGGGCCTACACCATACTGGACTCGTATCCCATAGACTTTTGGCATGTCAGTGTATAGACTCCTGCGTTTGTTTCGCCAGTGGCCAACACACTCGATTTTTACATTTTGGGCTAAGTTGATGCGTGATTTGGACACTCTTATTCAAGTTGCCTTGCACTGGCTTGAACCATCTAGGGCGAGCTGAATAAATTGCAGTCCAAAGTTGAAAGCACTCAATTGTACAATCGTTAAATATCTGCCCTGGCACTAAATAAATTCGAAATGTAATCTTCGGTTCTGATAACATATATAATAAGTGATTCCCTTTCTTAATACGCCACAGTACACTGGTTGATTGGAAGGGGAGGGTGGAGAGGAGGCAATCAGATTTCCAAAATAATAGCATACACTGTTTACTCCAATTATTATTTTGAAAGTTTTAAATAAATGTTACATACGCTTAATTTATCAGGTGCCAAACCATTAAGTTTATTTTGAACCTGGCTAATTATGCAATAATTAAAAAAAAAGTTGGTAATTCCCAGTGATATAGGCTGTTTATAGTAAACTAAGCATTTTTTAAATCTCTGCTTAAGTAATACTTGTAAGCATATTGTGTAACCTTCCGCCATATGTAAAATTAACATTGTCTTGCATCACTCAAGTGAAACTGTAAAATTATTAGAAAAGAAAATATTTTATAAATTTTCTTTTTCTAACATTCACGTTAACAGGCATCAGATATTCATTATTCACAGTTGTCTACCTAATAACATTTATTTCAATATGAAACATGGAACTTTTTTCTCTCCATCGTTAGCAANTATGTATTTATTATTCACAGTTGTCTACCTAATAACATTTATTTCAATATGAAACATGGAACTTTTTTCTCTCCATCGTTAGCAAGCTTTACTGGGCGCATGTTGGTCAGTGTGCATGTTAAATTATATTAAGGTAGGGACAGTGACGTTATTCAAAGTTTTATTTCTAAAGAGCTCAGTTAACCGTTAACAGCCTTAATTTTTTCTATTCCTAAAGATTAAAAAATACAACCTATCTCGAACACTCGAATTCTGTACAGTTAAACAGGTTCTCTGAATCATTGTGCAGAACGAATGTTGGCCACGCAATATAAGATAGAGTGCTCATGCCAGCTGCTAAGTAACCAAGCCCTGTGTTCCATCAAAGGCTTCTTTCTCTTTCTTCTGGGAGCGTGTAGTGGTCAGACTACTCACCTCCCGCCCAGACGAACCGAGTTCGATTCCCGACGGGGTCGCTCCCGGATTTTCGCAAGTGGCAATAGTCCCGGACGATGACGCTGGTTGACAGGTTTTCTCGGGGATCTCCAGTTTCCAGCGCTGCTCCGTACTCGCCTCGTTTCGCCCTCATCGGTTCTTAAGAACTCGAAGTTAAGAGTCGCCCAAATATCTCCACTCAACTTCACTTCTAGGAGTGCACTGAGAGAAAAATATAGTTGCTGGTGAGGAGTATTTCCGCTGAACAATATTTTGTTCACGTAACTAATTTACCCCCCCNACCAAATAAAATACTTAGAAGTAGTTTGCTGAGTCGAACCTGTGTTTGGCTGCTTCTAAGTTATATATATACACACACGCATTTAGTGCACACGACCTTTTGACAAGTACGCTAAACTGATCAGTTTGGTTACAGTGAACTTTATAAATGTCACGATGTAGTAAAATAAATATTTTGTGTGGCGTGAAAAAAAATGTGATTACCTAGGGGAAAAAAATATTCTGGCAGCAAGAAAATAAACTGGGTCTAATATATGCATTCATTTAGTTAACTGTACTTTAATCGGGTCGTTTGCCGTGACTCTAATATACAGATCAAAAGTTTGTTTATAATTTCCGTAACAATTAAGATAACAGTAGTGGTTTTNTTTGCCGTGACTCTAATATACAGATCAAAAGTTTGTTTATAATTTCCGTAACAATTAAGATAACAGTAGTGGTTTTGATTGATTTAATAGGTTTACAAACAAATCAAACTAACGATTTCAACAGTACGCCATTTTGATTTTGTTTTTTTCTTAGCTACCTTTAATTTTCTACCATTCCTTCTTAATTTTACCATCACGATTTAGTCACCTGTGCTCCACCCTCCATCTTACATTGCATTCATGTTCTGCCATTCCACTTCGATTTAGTAGCCTGCTGATTGCTCGGTTCCCTCGAACCGCAATCTTGGGTTACATCACTTCCACAATCTTTGATTATGCCGTATGATCTTGACCTTTAACCATCGAAATTCATTTAGTTCCTCATTTGTATTTACTAGAAAAATAACTGTGGTGCATTAGAGTAACACCAATCATGTAGACATTTATGTAGCACCTCTCTTCGCCATATACCGCACTGAAGCAGGTCTGGCCAGGCCCGACTCGACCTTCACCCTCCCCTCCCTCCATGCCACAGAGTCAACATTCTAAAACTTTAACATCATGTTTTCATGTATGTTGCATCCAACCTGCCTAAAATGTATTATAATGGCAATACATTCTTAGTTTCTGTATATTTAATTTCAATATTATACCTCTATTACCATATCATCGATTGTGCACATCCAGTGATGTGCCTACACAATATATATTTAAGTACTAACTTCCAAATCATTATATTTTGACAAATCATTTCATTAATTTTTTTAACGTGCTCAACTAGAGTACCATCACATAGTAGCATATATAAAAACCAAGGCCATGATATTCTCTATGTATATCAGCGAGAAATAAAACATTTTTTTATTTAAATCATATATATATAGATAAATATTTATTTACTTCAGACTACAAACATAAAAACAGAACCCTCACAGTCTCCACGCCATTCNTTTGCCGTGACTCTAATATACAGATCAAAAGTTTGTTTATAATTTCCGTAACAATTAAGATAACAGTAGTGGTTTTTATTGATTTAATAGGTTTACAAACAAATCAAACTAACGATTTCAACAGTACGCCATTTTGATTTTGTTTTTTTCTTAGCTACCTTTAATTTTATATCATTCCTTCTTAATTTTACCATCACGATTTAGTCACCTGTGCTCCACCCTCCATCTTACATTGCATTCATGTTCTGCCATTCCACTTCGATTTAGTAGCCTGCTGATTGCTCGGTTCCCTCGAACCGCAATCTTGGGTTACATCACTTCCACAATCTTTGATTATGCCGTATGATCTTGACCTTTAACCATCGAAATTCATTTAGTTCCTCATTTGTATTTACTAGAAAAATAACTGTGGTGCATTAGAGTAACACCAATCATGTAGACATTTATGTAGCACCTCTCTTCGCCATATACCGCACTGAAGCAGGTCTGGCCAGGCCCGACTCGACCTTCACCCTCCCCTCCCTCCATGTCACAGAGTCAACATTCTAAAACTTTAACATCATGTTTTCATGTATGTTGCATCCAACCTGCCTAAAATGTATTATAATGGCAATACATTCTTAGTTTCTGTATATTTAACTTCAATATTATACCTCTATTACCAGATCATCGATTGTGCACATCCAGTGATGTGCCTACACAATATATATTTAAGTACTAACTTCCAAATCATTATATTTTGACAAATCATTTCATTAATTTTTTTAACGTGCTAACCTAGAGTACCATCACGTAGTACCATGTATAAAAACCTAGGCCATCATATTCTCTATGTATATCAGCGAGAAATAAAACATTTTTTTTATTTAAATCATATATATAGATAAATATTTATTTACTTCAGACTACAAACATAAAAACAGAACCCTCACAGTCTCCACGCCATTCACGTAGTGTCTTTACAGCCACATGCTCACTTTTCCCGTAGTGAATATAATCTGCCTATACGCAGCTCAAGACAGTCTATGCTAGCTAGCGTCCAACCAGATTCCTTGGCCGTATATTCTTCTTCTCCACGACAAAGTTTTTCTTTCAAGGCTTCTGCAGCCCCTGGAATGCTATCAACATTGTACAAATCTACATTCGCAGTCTTGAATGCTCACCGACGAATGGCTTCATCCAAAGGTTGTGGCTTTACGTAGGTACACTCCAGCCAAACGTTATATTTTATGAGACTTCCTTCTACTTCTTCTGTTAATTGATTGATTATCCTTTTCTTAGTGTGGTCAAGGTATGTATATGTTTTTTGTACGTACAAAGTTATTCCCAATCGCATAATATCTTATAGTTCCCTTGAATGCCTTGATGTTTCACGGGCTCGGCCAATCAAAATAGGGCATTACAAACACGGCCGTTTCCGACATCAAGAAACTTTAAATGACGAAAAATTTCTGGGAAAGAAATAAGGGTATGAAGATAATTTACTTATATAGAAGCTCTCTGAGAACGAATGTTTTTTTTAGTNTAGTGATTATTTCACAATAGTATCAAAAACTCGGAAACATTAAATTTCATTGTGCAGGAAATATGCCTAATAAGTAAATTTTGAAATTTACTAAAGAATTTAAAATATATATCAGAACATTCGTTACATTTATTCCTGTTATGGACTGCATGGAAACACAACAACAGTATATATCTTTGCAAATTAGGTTTTAAATGCAAATTCAAATTAGAACATCGTAGTGAAAAATATTTTAGCGTGGCAAATTTNCATATATATAGATAAATATTTATTTACTTCAGACTACAAACATAAAAACAGAACCCTCACAGTCTCCACGCCATTCACGTAGTGTCTTTACAGCCACATGCTCACTTTTCCCGTAGTGAATATAATCTGCCTATACGCAGCTCAAGACAGTCTATGCTAGCTAGCGTCCAACCAGATTCCTTGGCCGTATATTCTTCTTCTCCACGACAANACGCAGCTCAAGACAGTCTATGCTAGCTAGCGTCCAACCAGATTCCTTGGCCGTATATTCTTCTTCTCCACGACAATGTTTTTCTTTCAAGGCTTCTACAGCCCCTGGAATGCTATCAACATTGTACAAATCTACATTCGCAGTCTTGAATGCTCACCGACGAATGGCTTCATCCAAAGGTTGTGGCTTTACGTAGGTACACTCCAGCCAAACATTATATTTTATGGGACTTCCTTCTACTTCTTCTGTTAATTGATTCATTATCCTTTGCTTTAAGTGGTCGAGGTATGTACATATGTTTTTTGTACCTACAAAGTTATTCCCAATCGCATNATATGTTTTTTGTACGTACAAAGTTATTCCCAATCGCATAATATCTTATAGTTCCCTTGAATGCCTTGATGTTTCACGGGCTCGGCCAATCAAAATAGGGCATTACAAACACGGCCGTTTCCGACATCAAGAAACTTTAAATGACGAAAAATTTCTGGGAAAGAAATAAGGGTATGAAGATAATTTACTTATATAGAAGCTCTCTGAGAACGAATGTTTTTTTTAGTGACTATTTCACAATAGTATCAAAAACTCGGAGACGTTAAATTTCATTGTGCAGGAAATATGCCTAATAAGTAAATTTTGAAATTTACTAAAGAATTTAAAATATATATCAGAACATTCGTTACATTTATTCTTGTTATGGACTGCATGGAAACACAACAACAGTATATCTCTTTGCAAATTAGGTTTTAAATGCAAATTCAAATTAGAACATCGTAGTGAAAAATATTTTAGCGTGGCAAATTTNCTCTTTGCAAATTAGGTTTTAAATGCAAATTCAAATTAGAACATCGTAGTGAAAAATATTTTAGCGTGGCAAATTTTCAAATACACTCAAAATTATTTTATCAAATTTGATGGATGTAAAAATTTTACAGTGTGACAGGTGTTTTAGATGAGCGTACAGAAAATTGGAATTTAATCTACTTGCGCATAACAACGCAAATTTTACAGGCCTCTACTTATCATTTGAGCTGTTCACAGTAAACTGAGAACTTCGAAAGCTCTGCTTAAGATATACTTGTATGCAAATTCTGTATTATTCCCACTATATGTAAAAGTAACATTGCTATTTGCCTGATCACTTTATCCACGAGTCCCTCAAGGGAAACTATGAAATTGTCAGAGAAGTAAATATTTTTAAAACGTTATAGTCGTTACACTGAGTAAATTAAAAAACCAGAAAAAAANTGAAATTGTCAGAGAAGTAAATATTTTTAAAACGTTATAGTCGTTACACTGAGTAAATTAAAAAACCAGAAAAAAAAGGAATAATTCCAGTATTCCCAAATGTTTATATGATACTTTTAAGTCAACATAAAATCATGGGACTACTNTGAAATTGTCAGAGAAGTAAATATTTTTAAAACGTTATAGTCGTTACACTGAGTAAATTAAAAAACCAGAAAAAAAGGAATAATTCCAGTATTCCCAAATGTTTATATGATACTTTTAAGTCAACATAAAATCATGGGACTACTTNAAAAAAAGGAATAATTCCAGTATTCCCAAATGTTTATATGATACTTTTAAGTCAACATAAAATCATGGGACTACTTTATCTCCATTGCTACCTGCTTTACTGAGCGCTTGCCAATCAGTGTACCCGTTAAAATATATGCAGGTAGACGCAGTGACATAAATTCAATGGTTGATGTGAAAAGTATTAAATTGTCCGTGAACAGCCTTTATAATCTATTCGCTGTATCTTCACACTTTTTTAATCAAATGTTTGAAAAATCACCTCATGCATTACGTGTTTGCTTGTTTCCTAAATATTTAATGTATCGTAAGTTTTTTATACTTATGTTAATAAAAAGGTATCACCTTTTTTGGTAAAATGAAATTTTACTAAAATTTTATCTATAGTTTTTAATATTGCATTTATAATTAATATGAATAAAAGAGAGAGAAAATAGGCGTGTTGGTAGTGCTTAGTAAGAAATGGTTTTTATGCAACATATTATTGAATGCGCACGAATTAGGTGCGTTGTCGCTTTTGGTGTAAACTTTCTAAACTTATTAAGCTTTGTTTGCATGAGGCGGAGAATATCCTCGAAGTAGAACTTCAGCGGGGCTTCAGAAAAGTTTGAAGTAACCGTGAACGGACTATACAAGTGATGGTTTTGTAACGAGAAGCCGAACAGGTCGCAATTGCGTTCGGACACCCCTGTACTCTTGTTTTGTCTCGCCGGCCGTACGAAAACTTGATCCGGGATCCCCCTCCTTGATTCATCGACGAAGGGCAGCAATTAATTACATTGATCACGTTCTGAGCAAAGATAATCATCTTGTTATCTGGTGGGCTGGAGCCCGCATATCGTTGTTCCTCTCGTCCATTTCCTCTCCCCCTTTACTAATCTAAGCCACTGTCCCATTCTCTCTCTCTCTCTCTCTCTCACTCTCGCATCTCATGTACCCAGTTGCTGCTCTCTCCTCTCACGCTGTTGTGTGTCCGGCAGAGTGAATGGGCTTGTGATATGCAACCCAAACCACTTCTGGCGCACGCCTCGGCTATATAGTGACCCCGACACAACCGGCCAAACAGTTTCTGTGATTACTTTTTTTTGCTGCCTTTCTTAAGGCTCCCTCCTACCTAGCGCTTTTTTTACGCGTTTGAGGCCGAGAATCGCGGGAGCGATAAGGGCGACACTGCCCCGCTCATCTAGTTCGCCATCGCCGCTAAGCGCAATGCTCTTAACTGGCGCGCAGTGTTCTCGTCGCACTGCGTCTACCTACGGAACTTTCCGCGGTGACCGTATTATTTTATTGGTGGAAAGTCTGTGGGAAGGTTCAATGCAGGGTCCTTGAGTAGTTTAATGTGTATCTGGAGCGTATTGTTTGAGAAACAGCACTTTGGAAAAGCCGCTTTATCCATTTCGGAGTACTGAAAAATGGCGTTTCTAATGTGCGTGACGTGTTGAAAGCACCCAATAGCTCTCGTCTGAAATGTGTGTTCTTATCTCAGATCAGCACGTTGGACGGACGTTTACTAGTTTCGTGGTAAAACTAGTTCTTCAAACGCCCTGCAATGCTGTTCAGGCGCCAGCTAGGCGGGAGCGTTAAGAGTAAAATACTGTTACCCTTGTATAGACATTGCTCATAAAAACAATTACATCGCATAGTTTTTGCATCATAGCATATCAGAATCACTATATTGGTGTTTTTGGGACGTACAAATAAAATAAACGAAACCATTTACAGAAAATTAAACAACGGTGACTGAGAGGACATGCCGCAACTCATTTCAAGACACATGTAGCAAAGTTTGTATTAAAGAATTCTACAGATCAAGAATATGCCAACAATTTCCTTGTTCTTAGTTTCTAATAATTGAGAAACCATTTGATAGCGGGATTTTAAAGGTTTATTAGTTAATACAATGAAATAAAAAACAGTATTTAAGCTTTACTTACATTTTGATGGGGTTAGCTCAGAAGGTATTTGAATAAAGTTAATTATCTTACAGAGCGACAGTAGATCCAATCTGTGTTTTAGATTTTAAAAATGCCGAATTTCTTTCGAAAAATTGTGGATATAAACAAAAAATGAGTAAATATGCAAAATATTTTTTGTCAACTAAATTTTTTAACTGAAGTTTTTAAGAAGAAATAAGCCAGTCAAAATGAAGAAAGATATTTTACTGTTGCTATACAATTGTAAATTTTTATAAAATCTGAAATAATAAATTTTTTATTTATACTGATTTTGTAGTTTCTCTGCGTTTCTATTCGAGACAGGTCAACAATTTTTTATTTGAAATGTATGCATAGTATCTACTTTTATTGTATGTGAAGGTGTGGTTAATTCAAATGTAGCCTACAATCAACAACAGAAACTCCATATAAATATAAGCCTTTGACGAATAATGCTCCATTTTCGGCAACCAGGCAGGAACTGTAGACAGAGACAAATGCCGCCATGAACACGTCACAGGCGGGTTGGTACTGTGTTGCACACTAACTCCTCCAACCGTCTATGCGGCAGATATTTGTATGTTATGGAAACTAAAACAGTTAACACACACGTTTTTCACGCGTATTACTCATTCAAGGCCTCGTGGCACCTGAAATATGCATTTTCGACTATTGGTTTCCGTCTCAAAGTACTCAGTTTAAAGTCCTCTACCATCTGAATAGTTTTGACCCTAAATGTTACAGACGCCTTGTATTTAGTTGCCCCACCAAAATATTTTGTTGACTGAGAAGAACTTGAAAAGAAACAAAATTAATTTTGTTCATCTTACCGAATAATCTCTTGAGTAAACAAAACCTCTGTGTTAGGCCAAAAATAAGTAGATCGTCCACAAAATGTTTTATTGCCCCACTAAAATATTTTGTTGACTGAGATGAACTTGAATAGAAACAAAATAAATTTTGTTCATCTTACCGAATAATCAGCTGAGTAAACAAAACCTCCGTGTCAGGCCAATAAATAATTTGACCGTCAACAAAATGCTTAGTTGTCTCAACTGTATACATTTGCTCGGCCACTTTTTTGTACGCCTTGGTTAGAAAAGACGGCTTGAGAGTTTGTTTTAAATTATTGTGACAATTACTTTACTAACAATGTTGTTACTGGATTTATTGATGCTTAATAACATTCATCACAGTAAATTAATTTCAACGAGAAATTGAAAATCAATGCTGTAAAACATAGAATATTTATTTACGTACATAGTTCTGTATTTTAATGAATGAATTTAAAAACATTATAATTGCACCAGTAGTCACTTTAGCTGACGTTGTTGGGGCGTTGAGTTCGGGTTTAAGTGGTTCTGGTTTGGATCTCGGTTGTATTTCATTTCTCTATAAAAAAATATTTTGAGTGTACGTAGAGCAAAACGAATATTTAGTTGCACCAGCCATATCTTAGAGTTCTAGCAACCTAATAAGAACAACAAAAAAATTTGGTTTCAACAACACACAATTCTATTGCCCTCATACGAACACCTTGTTTGCGCCAAACAAACTTTGTTTTATTCAACAAAACCTTTTTCACAGTGCGAATTTTTTCGAATTAGGATTGCCAGTGTTCTTGATGTACCGCGCATACACAAACGCAGAAGTTGAGATGGGAAGTCCGACGGTTTGTATTTCTCAGATGCAGCTATATGCAATTATCGGTGTTACTGTCGCAGCAACTGTTCACACGGGCGGGCTTAGAACCACTTGTACAAGTTTAACAATTTCGCACCTTGTGTAAACATTTGTGATCGTGTTTTTTCCTTTTTTTTTAAATTTGGTCATGTTTTGAGTAACAGTCTCAGCATTCGCCTTGAGTGATTTTGGAAAACCCTGCAAAACCGAAATCAGGATGGCCGGGCCGGGAATCGAACTCGTACCCTCACGAACTCAAGTTCAGTGTTTTACGACTGCCACCTACCTCACATACGAGCTATAATTACGAAGAATCCTAGCGCTACGGAGCCAGTGTCGTATGCGCAAGTTGTGTGATTTGAGGATATCGCTACAGCTTTGCTTTGGGAAAGGCAGTTCCAGTAAGAACTGAGCACCGAATACATAGTTAATTTGTGGCTTAACATTAGTACAGGCTACGCTAAAATATTATTTTCTCGCAACAGAAAGATTTAATACTGGAATTCAATATGGATTCATGTACAGTGAGCACCAGGGTTTACGTATACTTGCATTAAGTAAAATTGTTTTGTTGACTAAAACAAAGTTTGTTTGCAGCAACTAAACGAATTGTTTTGTTGCTGAAACCACAAACACTGCAGTTTTTATTTGGTTTCATTCAACAAGTGNTGCAGCAACTAAACGAATTGTTTTGTTGCTGAAACCACAAACACTGCAGTTTTTATTTGGTTTCATTCAACAAGTGTGAAGATATTGCGAACAGACTTCAAGCACGCGTATGGAACAAGAGACAACGATCCACGTAGACAACGAGCGATACAGGAACAATGAGGGCAGCACATCTATAACACGACGAAAACAGCCAAAACTACTAGCGAATCACAAACAGCAGTAGGCCACAGAGCAACAGATGTGTAATAATAAGTTGCATTCAAAGAAATAGACAAATATTTACTGTATGTGGACTGAAAAATTATAATGAGCCAGTCTGACCATGAACGACACAAAAACAACACAGCGCAAATGTAACCAGATGACAATAGCAAAATGTGTATATGAAACGACGTCTAAAAGTCACAATATATAAAAGGATTAAAAAAAGTTGATCCAGTCCGACAACGAACAACACAAAACAACGATAGCACAAGTGTAACAAGACAAAACAGTCACAGATACAGCCAAAAGTCACGATGTTTCGGAAATTGTGATCTGGGAGTTGATTCTCTTTCTCATCGGTGTTCTAGAGTGTTACCAGTTAGGTAGCCTGGTATCACAACTCGTAGCAGAAGTCGTTCTATCTCTTTAGACGGGTGCCCGCTAAATACAGTATAGCGGATTTGACTGGTCTCGCTACGTAACTGCAGCTGTCATGAATTATGATGCACTCGAAGCGCAAGGCTACACTGGATGGATCCACGGTTCCCAGCGTGCGAGGCTATTCTCACTGAACAATCAGGAATTAACTATGTTCTCTTGTTCAGCGTACGGAGGCAGTCACGAATACTTACGCTATAATGTGGAGTTAACTGTAACTACATAGTCGCCCCTAGAACGATAGTCCGGCACAAACACNACGAATACTTACGCTATAATGTGGAGTTAACTGTAACTACATAGTCGCCCCTAGAACGATAGTCCGGCACAAACACTTCAGTAAATGTGTCTGAGATGTTTAATTAATTCTTTGGGTCAAAATAACAATAATAAAGTAACAAAGAAAGAAAATACTTTCGTGTATAGTTTCGAGTTTGAATATAAATTGATATAACTGCACTGAATTATTAGCATACTGTATTGCCCGTGCAATTTCAAACGAAAAGTGAGTTAGTCTAAAGCCGTGTTTCAGTTGGCACTTTCTAGTAAAAAAAATTGTCACGCAACCGATTTTTGTTTGCAAAGTCGATTCTTATTTTTCTAATTTGCGTTTTGCAATTTGTCAACTACCTACAAAGCTTACAAATAATCAAATTCAATATTACAATAACACACACTATTTAATTCATCTGTGTATCGTTTTAATTAAAGCTTTTCACGTTGAGAGCAAAGATAACGAAACATAATTGGGCCTTCTTTTTATACAAAGAAGACGAATTAAACGGGAACACTGGACACTTATTACAATTAAGCTTGACGTACGTACCATAGGAGTAACTAATATCGCTTTCTAGGGGGGGGGGGCTAAATCCCTCTTTCACCCTTTGACATCTAAAGTGGTCTTTACATAAAAATAGTTTTTTTAATTTTTGTTTCAAGACGGAAGCTAAATACATTATTGTTGCTGTGAATGAGTGATTACTAATGCACTGAATTATTTTGGCCTAGAAAATTAACACAGAGATCTGAAACTGTGCAGTTAATTTAATTACGAAAGTACATATAACCAATATGTTTTTCTATCTCAACATTATAGAGTCAAACGTTGCATAATATGCATGGGGGCATTAATATTATTTGTCTAAAGCTTCTGCATCTACTGATGTCACTGTCTTTCCCNGTAACTAATATCGCTTTCTAGGGGGGGGGGGGCTAAATCCCTCTTTCACTCTTTGACATCTAAAGTGCTCTTTACATAAAAATAGTTTTTTTAATTTTTGTTTCAAGACGGAAGCTAAATACATTATTGTTGCTGTGAATGAGTGATTACTAATGCACTGAATTATTTTGGCCTAGAAAATTAACACAGAGATCTGAAACTGTGCAGTTAATTTAATTACAAAAGTACATATAACCAATATGTTTTTCTATCTCAACATTATAGAGTCAAAAGTTGCATAATATGCATGGGGGCATTAATATTATTTGTCTAAAGCTTCTGCATCTACTGATGTCACTGTCTTTCCCAAAGTGGTTCCAACTATGTAGTCCTGTAAGGTATGGCTGTGTTTTGACTTTCTCGTCCTTGATGCTTTTGGTGATGAAAGAGTCAAGTCATGTTATTCAGCAAATTTGTCTGTTGGTATCCAAATATAATCTAATTTCTCTTTTGGTTCCTTAAGTGTTGCCCAAGTTGATTTTACCAGTCTTGTAGAGCCTCCAAGGGTTGTTTCTTCCTTTTGAAAATAGTTTGAAAGTACATTAATTACAGAGAGAACATAATCCATAGTATAAAAGCAAGCTACACAGAGGTGACAAAAGTCATGGGATAGCAATATGCAAATATACAAATGACAGTAGTATCGCGTACAAAATGTATAAATGGGCAGTACATTGGTTGGACTTTCATTTCTAGTCAAGTGATTCATGTGAAAAGGTGTCTGACGTGATTATAGCCGCACGACGGGAATTAACAGACTTTGAACGCGGAATGGTAGTTGGAGCTAGACGCATGGNTGTCTGACGTGATTATAGCCGCACGACAGGAATTAACAGACTTTGAACGCGGAATGGTAGTTGGAGCTAGACACATGGGACATTCCATTTCGGAAATGGTTAGGGAATTCAACATTCCGAGATCCACAGTGTCAAGAGTGTGCAAAGAATACCTAATTTCAGGCATAACCTCCCACCATGGACAACGCAGTGGCCGACCGCCTGCATTTAATGACTGAGACCAACGACGTGTGCGCAGAATGGTCAGTGTTAACAGACAAGCAACACTGCGTGAAATGACCGCAGGAATCAATGTAGGACGTACGACGGACGTGTCCGTTAGGACAGTGCGGCGAGCTTTGGCTGTACTGGGCTATGCCAGCCGAAAACCGACTCGAGTGCCTTTACTAACAGCACGACATAGCCTGCAGCACCTCTCCTGGGCTCGTGACCATATCGGTTAGACCTTAGACGACTGGAAAACCGTGGCTTGGTCAGATGAGTCCCGATTTCAGTTGGTAAGAGCTGATGGTAGGGTTCGAGTGTGGTGCAGACCCTACGAATCCATGGACCCAAGTTGTCAACAAGGAACTGTGCAAGCTGGTGGTGGCTCCATAATGGTGTGGGCTGTTTTTACATGGAATGGACTGGGTCCTCTGGTCCATTTGAACCGATCATTGACTTAAAAGGGTTATGTTCAGCTACTTGGAGACCACTTGAAGCCATTCATGGACTTCATGTACCCAAACAACGATGTAATTTTTATGGATAACAATGTGCCATGTCACCGGGCCTCAACTGTTCGCGATTGGTTTGAAGAAGATTCTGGACAATTCCGGCGAATGATTTGGCCAACAAGATCGCCCGACATTAATCCCATTGAACATTTATGGGACATAATCGAGAAGTCAGTTCGTGCACAAACTCCTGCACCGGCAACACTTTCGCAATTATGGACGTCTATAGAGGCAGCATGGCTCAATATTTCTGCCGGGGACTTCCAACGACTTGAGTCCATGCCACGTCGAGTTACTGCACTTCGCCGGGCAAAAGGAGGTCCGACACGATATTAGAAGGTATCCCATGACGTTTGTGACCTCAGTGTATAAAGTTCGGTGTCTTGACTGATGAAATAATTGCCATTGCAATCTCAGAATCTTTATATTTCCCTTCTTTAATCTCTTCAGACAGAGCCTGAAGAACATCTTCGAAATTTTCAGTGATATAGCGACAGTTTTTGTACAGGCAGTTCCACCTGGTGGTAATTAGGCTGCCGAGTTCATTAATCTTGAGCCCGAGCAATTTCTGTACTTACAGGAATTTACTGTGAGTACTAGGCTTGCTGTAATTAATGTAGAGAGATTCACTAATGCTGAAGAATACCACGACCATTAGAATGTGGCTACATTGATCTGTAATAACGAGATTCGTTCTGTGAGCCATGCAGTGAATATATGTTGCTTGAGGATGCTGTTATTTTATTTTTGCTTCAACACCATTATGTTTGCCGCTCTGATCTGTAATAACGAGATTCGTTCTGTGAGGCATGCAGTGAATATATATTGCTTGAGGATGCTGTTATTTTATTTTTGCTTCAACACCATTATGTTTGCAGCTCATCACAGACACACCATCGTATGGCTGTTTTACCACTACAAAGCCATCGACATAAAGTTTTTTTAGCCCCTCCCAACAGACATTAACTACTAATAGATATATTTTATTGGAGCCTCAGGTGTTAACTTTCGAGAGAGATAAAATGTATACGCTGTGTTTATTAGTCAAATGGCAATGTTTATATTTAAAAATGGCAGAGAGATAGAAATTGGCTGAAGAGAACAATCGAGCAGGGACTTAAAAAGTGCTCACTTTAGCGCGAATAGCCTATACAAAGTACGCTAAAAGAGTGACTGCACGGCATATGTACAGTTTTTACACGCAGCACCTCCGTGCACTTGAGAGTAATGAAGCTGTAATAGGGCAGTGTCTTGGAGATTCAAACGAAGGCGCAGCTTTGGAGAACGGGGAGATGTAAAAGCTACAATAATCATCTGATAATAGCATCGCTAAAATTATNAGCGTGAATAGCCTATACAAAGTACGTTAAAAGAGTGAATGCACGGCGGCATATGTGCAGTTTTTACACGCAGCACCTCCGTGCACTTGAGAGTAATGAAGCTGTAATAGGGCAGTGTCTTGGAGATTCAGACGAAGGCGCAGCTTTGGAGAACGGGGAGATGTAAAAGCTACAATAATCATCTGATAATAGCATCGCTAAAATTATCACCAACGAAAATGAAGCTTCTTTATCCTGTAAAGACCGCACGCAACCAGCAATACATGTGGTCATCGCAGAGAGTAGTGGCCGGTCGTGCCGTAGCGTGCGTAGTGCCTCATGACTTTGACCCTTACCGAACTCGACAAACTTAGGTTTCGGTGTCCATCACGGAAAACTCTATTGCAGCTTCATTTCACTTTTATAAACCGGGCCACTCTTATAAATGTTATTGTAAATTTTATGATTTTATTGTAATTGAAGATTCTCGATTTAATAAGAAGTTTACGTCAATTTTAAAATGACATTTTACTTTATTGCATGCTTGCATTTTCCCATTCATTTCATCCATTAATTTTGAATTTTTTGTTAAATATTTGTTTTAGTTTTATTTAACGCGACAACCTTAACTAATTAATCCATATATTTGTATGGTGTTTGTTTAAAAATCGGCACAATATTTCATGAATTATTCTATTAAATATCATAAGGGGCCACGTGAGCTGAGATTACAAAGGCTTCACTCTCGGGCACAGCTGATCTCGGTTTGAAACGCGATCCAGCTTCAAAGTGTTATTTTTATGTTGACAGAAACTTTTTAATGTACGCAGAGCCAAGCATATCTTAGTTTGGGGCAACCAAAAAAAGAACAACAAAATTATTTTGTTTCAACAACAAAATATTTCACTGCCCCTATACAAACAATTCATTTCGTTGCGACAATCAAACTTTGTTTGATTCAACAAAACCATTTCCCCGTGCGTATTTGCAATTCCTTCCAACGCACTGTTGAAAGAAACTATCCACAAACCTAGAATAATACGCAACTGTGAACAGTTCTTGAGAACGTTTGGTGTTCATTCTTTACAGTTAACGTCTGAAAGCTTGCGCCGTCCTCACTACACCTTGTTTACGCAGTTGTGCGAATCAGAAGTTTATCTACACGGTATTATGCTGTTATTCCGGTTTTTATCTGGCTGTTCAATATAGCTGATTGTAAGCAGTTACTGGCACCTGCACAGTAATGTTAGCAACGTCTTACAAAAAGTAGTTATATTACTTTTAAGTTGTATTGAACGGGTACCTTCCAAAATTGGGGTCCATTGACATTTCTTTTTTGTTGCACTACTTACTATTTCAGTAAAAAGTGGCGTTATAATAACATATTAATAATATGAAAGCAAAAACTTTAGTTATAAGGACCATGGCTGCCAATTAAATTTTGACATGTGGCGAATGACACGTGAAAGCAACCTAAAGAAACCTTAGCAGACGGCTCAAGACTGCTGAATAAATTCTATAACAGATAGACCATATGCGATAACGAAATAAAAATTAATTTTTATTGTCAGTAATTATCTTGTTATAAGAGCATTTGTCTGTCAGTATGTAATGTTAATAATATGTAAATAATATGTTAAGTGTAAAAACAGTTAAGTATTCACGTAGTAAGTAAACTGGATTATAAATGTCCATTTTAAGGCAATGACGTCAAATGAAATCTTACAAAGTCAAACAGTGCAATAATAACGGATGCACACGTGTTTACGCACACGCACACTACTTCTATGGCGATGCCCATGCTTCCCAGTGGGGTTTGCAAGCACGCGTCACGACTACCGATACTCTTCGTAACCCCGTACTGAGAAAAGTAACTCACGGCATCAGATTTTCTTTAGTTTTTTCTCCAGTGTTAAATTTTTGCAATATTTTTTTTTTTTTGCTATTGACAGTGTCTAAGAATAGCTGTAATAATGACACAAAAATTATACCAGTATTAGGAAGGTGTTACCAATATGTCGATATTATTTAAGATAACAAAATTAGTAATAATGTAATAGTGTTTATGTATTTCTGACAACGGTCGTAGCAGCAGTTGTGCAGTACAAATACGCAGCAATAGGCCATAGGTAATTTAGTACAAATTAAGCTATTATTTATGTCGTTAAAAATATCATTAATTAATATTATAATAATAATGAAACGATTATAGCTAAAAATAATTATACTTCCGCTTAGTTTATTGTGTCTATTGCATCCGAATTCTGTTATATGAGCACGAGTTTTCTTCATTTTAAAATTAAATGTATTCAGATTTCTCAACTTATGTAACTAAATAATAAGTTTTCAAAAAATTCACTGTGTACAGATGTTTGTAATACATCCCTATTAATACACTCGCATGTGTCTGGTCTATTCATGTAATTAAGTTGACAGTGTTGAAAAAAATAGTTTTCAAACTGTGCCTTCGGAAAACTAAAGTATAGCAGTTAACGGTTGAAATGACGTGTCGGTAAATGATTCTGGTACCGCGGGTAAGTAACTGAAAGAAAAGTTATTTTCTGGAAACAATTTTGTACGTCAGAGAAACACAGGATGACAAAAAACATGTATACTGAAATAAAGGGAAGCTTTATTGTTGTCAGAAGGTACGTAAATAACACATACAGGAATCCTGGACAGGATTGCAAATTAAAAGAGATTTGGCTTAATTCACATTTCACTTTAATTTTGCAACGCACAACAAAGCTCTGCACAGGTGTATGTTTGAAATATTTTTTTCGTTCAGCTGAAAAGAAACTCGGACTTCCAAGATGGGAAAAAACTGTTTAGCTGAAGATGTGTGCAGTATTCCATTCTTGCCTGCCCCGACCAGAAACGTACGTGTGAACATATCGCTTGATGAGGCTACGTTTTCCAGCGAAATTACACCTGAATGTGTAATTTGGTCGGCACTGCTCTTAATGCAAGAACAGTCTCTCTCTCCCTCTCTCTCGCTCACTCTTCCTCCTCTCCCGCATCTGCCTCTTTCTTGCCTCGCAGCCGAAGAGCGCTCCGAAAAGGAGACAAGAACCAAATTACCCGCGAGGTTATTATGCTAAGCCGTTATCGTGAAAGCTCCAGAAACTGGCTGTAATTTGGCTGCTGGCTTCTCCTCCAGGGAGGTTGGCGAAGAACTAAAGAGAAGAAGGGACGTGCGGGTAGGTACGTGACTTTCTGCTGCGTTGTAATTTATCATTCCTGGGCAAGTGCCGAAACAGAGGGCGCCCGAGTGCGGCGAAGGACGCAGACGCCGTCTCTAGAACTCCACGGTAACGAAAACACATCTGGCTGACAATGTATTAACTCAGGATGTAGTGGGACGTTAATGAACTCATCATGTGTCGGCGGGAGATGACGAGATTTTGGAAGCAGACATGTTAAAGACAAAAAAAAAAAAAACAGCAATCCTAGATAAAATGTACTCAAGGTTTCCTCGCACTTTTCTAATCAAACGTTTCAAAAACCACCACACCTATGAAGTGTTTGGTTATTTCCACAAGCATTTTGTACTTCCGTTAACATAAAAGTACCTTATTCTTGGTTAAATTGAAATTCTACTTATATTTTGTCTATAAATTATAATATTTCATTTATAATCAATATGAATAAAACGGAGAGAAAATGGGTGCGTTGGTAATGCCTATAGTAAGAAATAGTTCTCATGCAAAATATTATTATAATTAATGCGCACGAATGTAGTGCGTCATCTCTTTGATGTGATTTTCCAGACTCGGTTAAGCTTCGTTTGCACGATGTTATGAATTTCCTGTTTAGTCAATTCATACCTGAAAGGGGTTATTGGCGTAGCTGAATAATGAGTCATGATTAGATGGAGCACAGCAGTAGAAGATGGCGTTTATTGAACATAAGGATTATACAATAACTATTTACGTAACTATTGATCGGGGGAGCTTAAATGGAACACCAAGATGCTAATTAATTGTATTAAGTATTATTACCTCACGCCATTACTATTCCAATCTAATTGGAAAGTTCTCACCTTGTTATTGTTGTCGGAGGCTGATTCCAGGAGGCGGTTAACGATGGCCGGACACACCCATCTTCCGTGGTCTTCTCGTTCCAATGGCCCGACGACAAAATAAGCCGCTCCCGGTGTTACGCTGGCCTATATCGGGCGCGTTTTTTAATATTTTCGGGCCCGTTTACTGGCCGGTGGAGGGGGTTTCAGCAACTGTCTTTTGCAAGGTGTTGTTGAAATCACGCTCGTGCCCTGGGTCAATGTTTGATGGTGTGGTCAGGCTGGCCTTCCAGCTAAGGCCTGATCACTTCATAACAACGAGGAATGGCCAGAAAGTATAACTTTAGCAGGGCTTCAGAAAAGTTGAAACTATCCGCGAATTGACATCAATGAACTTTTTCCTACTTTACGAACAAATATTTTGCCTTATTGATGCAATTTTTATTTTCATAAAATTCTTGCGCCACAGCGGCATGTGAGAATTTCCAGCGGAATAAATATATCGGCAGAAATACATCACTATAGGGAAATGTTTTCTCATAAAGTTACTGAAAGTATTTATGCAGGATGCAGGATGGTCTTTTTTTTTTGTATTTGCTTCCATAAAACTGTAGAACTTAATTAACGTTTAAAGCGTTTCTTTATATCTATCCGATGCACTCTTAATTTCATTTGAATATGACTTAACGTCACGTCTGCAGTGCGGTCATTATACAACGAAACCACTTGCCGCGACATGTCATTATTAATAGCACAATAATGCTGATAAGCTTGATGGATTCGTTATGTGAGCATTTGTTATTACCGTTGATGCTTTCTAACTGCTATACGCAACTTACGTGCCTGCCGGGATTCACATAAGTTCATTACCGCAGTAACAGGAATGTGGTTGGCTTCTCACAAACACACACTGCAGATAAGCAGAGAGTCGTTTGATGTGCAGCATGCATCATAAATGTCTTATTTGCAACACCTAAAAACCATAGGCCTACATTTAAAATGGACTAGGAAGGATAAACGGTATAGTCTATCCAGCCCACTAAAAATGTAAGCAGAGTTTTAATAAAAATCACATTTTATTCAAAAACAGCTTAAGGGGCTCGCATGCCTTGAACTATTTTCAGAGTCTGGGGCAGGGAATTGACGTAGCAATAAGGGCTACAATGTAACGCGCATCAAGTGCACCATCGTCACTAGGTGCAAGGCTCTGAACTGGCGTGCAGTGTTCTCGTCGTGCTGCGTCTACCTATGGGACTTTGAGCGGTGACCCTATCACTTTATTGGTGGAAAGTGTATAGCAATCTTCAGTAAAGGGCCCCTCTTGAGTATTTTTTCAATATTTATCTCAAGAATAGATGTATTTTTTGTGATACAGAGTTTTGGAAAAAGCTGTTTAATGGCTGCAGTTAGGTGTTTGAAAATGGTGTCTCTAATGTGCATTACGTTTTGAGAGAACTCAATAACCGTCGTCTCAAGTTACATTGGACGCACGTTTAACACTTCCGTAGAAAAATGTGTATTTCAAACACTCTGCAACGCAGTTCAAGCGCCAGGCTGGCTTGATGACGTCTCCTTGAAAACAGCATTTATAAAAAATTTCGCTTTGGAACACTAGTTCCTCGTTTTCATCTCCCACTCCTTAAGTGAAAATTAAGAAAAATAATAGTACCCAAATGGTGTTCACACAGTCAACTTTAGGTGCGGGAATTCCGATGCACGATATTTAAAGTACATATGGGACGTACGTTGTACCTAAAGACCCGTAAATTTCGCGAGATCATTTGGCGGATGATTGAAATAGACAATTTATTATAGCCTAAATCACAGGGACTGTCATTCGTTCAATGGTTTATGCCTTCCGTGATGAGCTCACATTATCATTTGTCCCAGGGTGTGGGTGATTCGCTCCGTCTCTTTCTGCATGTTCTGGTTCCCAGTCCTAAAGGATGTGTCAATAAATGAGTGGCCCTACCACAACGGCAACAATAAAGTGAAAGTTTTTATAGCCTATCCTAGTACCACCTGACATCGTGCGCGAAATATCTAGGTCAGCAGTCATACCACACGCAATAAAGTGATAAGGTCACAACTGAAAGTTTCATAGAGGCGAACTGTCGATGGACAACCGCACGCAAGTTAAGGTGTTGGTATCCTTGCCATCTTGTATTACTTTATACTTATATCAGTATGACTTACTGTTAAGATATAATATTAAAATTAAAACTTTATTACAACAGCAGTAATGTACAGAAATCCTGAAACCAGAATGGACTGATTTGAGTCTGTATTTCTCATGCGAGACTGGAAAATAATAAATAATAAGTTCATTTTTTTACGGTTACAGATGCAATAAAAACATGAGCAAGCTATTTTATACATAAAACTTATCTGTTAAAGTTCCCACCTAGCTGGTGCTTGAACTACGTTGCAGTGTGTTGGAAATACACGTTTTACACGAAACTATTAAACGTGCGCCCAATGTACCGATCTACGAAAACAACACACACTTCAGACGAGGGCTGTTGAGTGCTTTCCTGACGTTACGCACATCATAAATACCATTTCAGAACACTCCAAAATGACTAAAAACGGCTTTCTCAAAGCGCTGTATCTCAAAATATACGCGACGGATACACACAAAACTACTCATGGGCCCTGCATTGAACCTTCCTAGAGACTTCTCACGAATAAAAGAATAGGGTCACCACTGAAAGTCCCATAGGTACACGCAGTGCAACGAGCACACTGCACGGCAGTTCAGAGGCTTGCGCTTAGCGGTCATGGAGCACTTGATGCGCTTCGTAGAGTCGCCCTTATCGCTACCGCGCTTCTTGGCCTCAAGCGCGGAAAAAAAAGCGCTACGTAGGCGGGAGCCTTAAGATATGCCTTATGACTTGACAACCATCGTTTCCAAATTTATAATTTGAAAAGTAAGCTAAAGTGTAACAAAATTAAAGCCACGATGGAAGGGTTACTACTCCCTTAAAATACCTTTGCGTGTAGATGTTGTGGTGCTTCTACGCTTCGGACACGCAAATTATCTACGCACACCCGAATTTCGCGAAAAGATTTCCGCGCGTGTTGTATTTTCAATGCCCCACAGGCAATAACCTGTTTNCTACGCACACCCGAATTTCGCGAAAAGATTTCCGCGCGTGTTGTATTTTCAATGCCCCACAGGCAATAACCTGTTTCCTTTTGCTTTTTGGCCGCATGTCTTGTGAGCCACGTGGCCAATTAAGTAACTCTGACACTCTACGTCTGATTCACGAGCATACACCTAGGACGCGTAACACGTAAATCATCCAATCACCAAAGTGGATCTGAGCTGAAGTGTTATGATATTCGACTGTTNCTACGCACACCCGAATTTCGCGAAAAGATTTCCGCGCGTGTTGTATTTTCAATGCCCCACAGGCAATAACCTGTTTTCTTTTGCTTTTTGGCCGCATGTCTTGTGAGCCACGTGGCCAATTAAGTAACTCCGACACTCTACGTCTGATTCACGAGCATACGCCTAGGACGCGTAACACGTAAATCATCCAATCACCAAAGTGGATCTGAGCTGAAGTGTTATGATATTCGACTGTTCATGGAAGCTTTACGCGAAAATCTGTTGTCTCTAGGTAGGATATATCTGGAAGCCTGGTGACCGTTGCAAATGTCCTACAACAAGGACAGCGATAACGGGTATACGTAATTGATGAGCTGAACGATACACGTCTTGTAACTCTCGTATGCTAGCGTATACAGCTTCTAGCCTCCCTTGAGAGACAGAGTGGAAATATTTGGGCGGCTCTTAACATCGACGTATTCTGAGCCGGGGAGGGGCAGAAGCGAGGCGAGAGTGGAGCAGTGCCGGAATGAAAAAAAGAGGGGAGCGCGGGGGATCCCCGAGAAAACCCGCCGAACAGCGGTAACGTCCGGCANCAGTGCCGGAATGAAAAAAAGAGGGGAGCGCGGGGGATCCCCGAGAAAACCCGCCGAACAGCGGTAACGTCCGGCACGATTCCCACGTGCGAAAATCTAGGTGCGGCCCCGCCGGGAATCAAACCCGGTTTGCCTGGTTGGGAGGCGAGTAGTCAAACCACTACACCATCGTATTTCACCTGTTGTGGCTTTGTGACGTGACCCGAACTTCCAGATATCCCGCGCGCAGCGTTACGTCCTGGTACTAGAACTGCACAAAAAAAAATTCTCCGGGGACCACACGCGCTCAGATTGTTATTCGCGGACTCACCCAACCTGGCGGGGGATGGGAGGGGGGAGGTGCTGCGAGGTGACACTCCCGCGTCGGGCGGGCGCCACCTTGAGAAGCTCTCTGCCGATCTGATGCCGATGTGTTATCAGGCCGGGCGCGTGTTATCCCCCTCGGCACCTGAGCCCGCTGCAGATGGGCCTTGNTGTGTTATCAGGCCGGGCGCGTGCTATCCTCCTCGGCACCTGAGCCCGCTGCAGATGGGCCGTGCCGGTGCTATTGTAGATGGCATCTCCGGGCGGGGGACACGCGAGTCCCTGCCCGTGCAGGCGCCAAGCGGATAACATCAGTCGCCACGCACTTGGGCGGCGAACCCACGTGCGTGTCGCCACGTCGCCTGTTGTAACGGTACCTCGGCCCTTACGAGCCTGCGACCGCACACACGCGCACAGCCGCGCTAGCGCACCTCTGCACGGGTCCTCCGCTCGCCATCCTTAACTAGATACAGTTTTGTCATTAAGGCGGTCGCCTGGTGAGCGAGGCGAAGATCGATGGAGTGCTACGGCCGACGCCGATCGGCGCGTGTTGAGCGATACTAACACGCACGCCTAGCGTCTCGTAACCCCTACGCGCAAGGCGTGCGGTGTTTCTGTAGACGCGCTTTACTACACAAATTACATCCGTAACAGTGAGACACTACTACACGCGATGAAAGTTCACAGATTAAACTACGTCCGTTTGGTTGTACTTTTTTCATATCTCTTAAGGGNCTACGTCCGTTTGGTTGTACTTTTTTCATATCTCTTAAGGGTACTGCGCAGGCAATCTCTAAAAATGCTTTTTTTTTCCCCTTACAATTTTTTTTAAAATACAGCTTATATTTAAAAAGTAAAAAAAAAAAAAAAGCTTAGACAATTGATTTTAACTTTTCTAGCAAAAAGTCGTATTCCTAGAATATTTATTCACTGAGATATGCGTGGCCGCGCAAACGACGAATGGAACGAGCGCGTTTCAGGATTACCAACTATTTTTTAAGAGTCCTATGCACCTGAAGCGGCTTTGACCTTTCAAGGCACAGAAACGAGGGAGCGATAAGAGCCACACTTTTTCGCCTACCTATCGCCACGACGCACCTACACGCAGGGTTCCGATATGGCGCGCAGAGCATCAGTTGTACCGCTAGAACTGTGGGACTTTGAGAGGTGACACCGTCATGTTATTAGTACAAATTCTAGAGCAAAGTTCAGTGCGTGTCCCTGTACTAGTTATGGGTGTTTCCGATTAGTATATTTTGCGATAAGGCAGTGTGAAAAGGCAGTCTTTAGCTATACTGGAGAGCTTGGAAATTGTGTTTGTAATGTGCCTTGGAGTCTTGAAAGTAGTTTTCGTTCCATAGTCTCAACTGTAATTTCTTTTCGTAGATAAGTACATTCGACGCACGTAAAGTAGTTTCATGGTAAAGAAACTTGTATTTCAAACGCTTCGCAACGCAGTTCAAACTCCATGTACACAGTCGTACTAACTGCCTGTCACACTGTCAGGTTTTTCCGTCGAACTGCTTCCAGTAGGTTTGGTCAAATAAAGTTGGAAGGTTGTGAATTAACCAAAACGTCATTATTATCGCCGTCATGTTTGTCTGGAAAATTTGTGTAGCACTAGTTTCCAAAAAACATTTTAACAATTAAACGGGTTCTAATATTTCTTTAATGTTGGATGGCCTAAGCCAATCAGAATCATTCACGACAAAAATGGCCGTTTTCGCATCATAAAACTTTAAAATGGCGAACAATTTGTGGAAATAAAATAAGGCAAACAAGGTTGTGAAAACAATAAATTTATATAGAAGGTCTTTGAGTATGAATACTTACTATTCGAAGTGATTAACTTCACAGTTATATTAAGAACTCAGAAGCATTAAATTTCAAGAAAATATTTACGATTACTAAAATTTCAGTTTATTAATTTAAATAAGTGAAAATTGATCACAACATTTGTTACATTATCTCCTGTGCTGGACTGCTCCGAAATACAACAGCAGTATTTCACTTTTGAAAATGGTTTTAATAAAATTTTAGACTAGAGTTTTTCTGCAAAAAAAAAAAATCCACAGTGCGACATTTTCAAATACATTCAAGAAAGTTTGATCCAATTTGTTGAATGAAAAAATTTGATTGTAATATATCGTTTTCAAATTTTATTGTCAAATATATTTGAAGGCGAAAATTTGATAGTGTGACAGGGTGTCTAGGAGTAGAGTGGTGAGATTTGGGCAGCTCTTAACATCGAGGTCTTGAGAGTCGATGAAGGTGAAGAGATGTGAGTATGGAGCAGAGCCTGAATGCAAGGTGGAGGTAAACGGGAGGTCTCCGAGAAAGCCCGTTTACCAGCGGCATCATCCGGCACGATTCCCATAGGTGAAAATCAGGGAGCTATCTCGCAGGGAACCGAACCCAGTTCACCTGGGTGGGAAGCGAGTAGTCTAACCACTACACCACCGTGGCTCCCGAGAGCTCGGAAATAAGAGTTTGTAATGCGCTTGGTGTCTTGAAAAGTATAGTCTTCGTACCTCGTCTCAAGTGTATTGTCTTTTAGTAGATACGTACATTCAACGCACGTTAAGTAGTTTCGTAGAAAAGCGTGCATTTCGACCACTTCGCAAGGAAGTTCAAGTTCCAGGTACGAAGTCTACTTAAGAGTTATTAGTCCGGGCAAATTGGATGTACATTCGTGGTTTGCGCGATAACACGTACCTCAGCAAATAGATGTCCTGGGAATACTACTTCTTGCCAGAGAATATTAAAAAACAATGATCTAAGCCCGTACAGTTTTTTTTATAATATTAAGTTTATTCTAAAATAATAGCATCGTGAAAATAGTTTTAAAAAACCCGCATATTTAGAGCTCTCCTGCGCAGTTTCCTTAATAGGTAGGAGAACAATAAAACACTACAGCAGTAGTTTAATAAATGGGATTTCATCGCGTGTAATAAAATTCGTCTGTTACAGGTCTCGTTTGCACAGGAAATCGTAGCAGCGGAAGCACTGCACGCAGACTCAGCGCCTCGCGCGGAAAGCGCGACGGGGCGCTGAGTCTGCGTGTTATTGTCGCACCTATCGCTTACACGATATTAGGCAGGTGTACCAGTTTTTTTGGCTCTTCAGTGTAGATTACAATGAAATTCGGTTTTTTGAAGCCACTTTTGAAGATATGAACTTGAAAAAAAAAACCTAAGCGTGAGAAATGATAATCTCAAGTTCTGTATCGGGGCAAATCAAACAATTTGTTTTTCAGTAACTTTTTATGTAATTGTTAAGTTTTCTGATATTTCCAGAAAACAGGTTATACATTAATGTTACAAAAGGCTTCAACAGCAAATAAGCACGTTTTTTTCTGCTCAAAAATGTCCCTGGTGGTATGTATATATCTATATTTTACAGGAACGCCCAAAAATAATCGAATTTCACTAACATGTATTTTCATATACCAAATTCTCACAGCATTCAAAGCAGGCAACGGCGTTAAGGTGCGGCCGCGTTGTCCCGGCACGTCGTGAATGCAGCTTGGCGTGGACGCCGTGGGTGGCGGTCCGAGGACAACGTACGCGCGGGCAAACAGCAGTTNCACAAGGCGTGCGGTGTTTCTGTAGACGCGCTTTACTACACAAATTATATCCCTAACAGTGGGACTCTACTACACGCGATGAAAGTCCACAGATTAAACTACGTCCGTTTGGTTGTAATTAATCATATATCTTAAGGGTACTGCGCAGGCAATCTCTAAAAACTTTTTTTCTTCCCACAATTTTTTTTAAATACAGCTTATATTTAAAAAGTAAAAAAAAAGCGCTTAGATAATTCATTTTAACTTTTCTANAAGTAAAAAAAAAGCGCTTAGATAATTCATTTTAACTTTTCTAGCAAAAAGTCGTATTCCTAGAATATTTATTCACTGAGATATGCGTGGCCGCGCAAACGACGAATGGAACGAGCGCATTTCAGGGTTACCAACTATTTTTTAAGAGTCCTATGTACCTGAAGCGGCTTTGACCTTTCGAGGCACAGAAACGAGGGAGCGATAAGGGCTACACCTTCTCGCCTACCTATCGCCACGACGCACCTACACGCAGGGTTCCGATATGGCACGCAGAGCATCACTTTGAGAGGTGACACCATCATGTTATTAGTACAAATTCTAGAGCAAAGTTCAGTGCGTGTCCCTGTACTAGTTATGGGTGTTTCCGATTAGTATATTTTGCGATAAGGCAGTGTGAAAAGGCAGTTTTTAGCTATACTGGAGAGCTCGTAAATTGTGTTTGTAATGCGCCTTGGTGTCTTGAAAGTAGTTTTCATACCTCGTCTTAACTGTAATTTATTTTCTTAGATAAGTACATTCGACGCACGTAAAGTAGTTTCGCGGGAAAAAAGAAAAAGAAAAAAACTTGTATTTCAAACGCTTCGCAACGCAGTTCAAACTCCATGTACACAGTCGTCCTAACTGCCTTTCACACTGCGAGGTTTTTCCGTCGAACTGCTTCCAGTAGTTTTGGTCAAATAAAGTTGGAAGGTTATGACGTAACCAAAACGTCATTATTATTGCCGCCATGTTTGTCTGGAAAAGTTGTATAGCTCTAGTTTCCAACAAACATTTGAACAATTGAACGGGTTATAATATTTCTTTAATGTTTGATGGCCTCAGCCAATCAAAATCGTTCATGACAAAAATGGCGGTTTTCGACATCATAAAACTTTAAAATGGCGAACAATTTGTGGAAATAAAACAAGGCAAATAAGGATGTGTAAACAATTAATTTATATAGAAAGTCTTTGAGTATGAATACTTACTACTCGAAGTGATTAATTTCACAGTTATATTAAGAACTCAGAAGCATTAAATTTCATCGCGCAGGAAATATTTATGATGACTAAAATTTGTTTATTAATTTAAAGAAATGAAAATTGATCACAATATTTTTTACATTTCCTCCTGTGCTGGAATGCTCGAAAACGCAACAGCAGTATTTCACTTTGAAAAAATTGGTTTTAATAAAAATTTAAACTACTGCCTTCCTGCAAAAAAAAAATTATAGTGTTACTTTTTTAAATACATTCAAGAATGTTTGATACAATTTGTTGAATGAAAAAATTTGATAGTCGTACATCGTTTTCAAATTTTATTGTGAAATATATTTGACGGCGAAAATTTGATAGTGTGACAGGGTGTCTAGGAGTAGAGTGGTGAGATTTGTCCAGCTATTAACATCGAGGTCTTGAGAGTCGATGAAGGTGAAGCGATGTGAGTATGGAGCAGCGCCTGAATGCAAGGTGGAGGTAAACGGGAGGTCTCCGAGAAAACCCGCCGACCAGCGGCATCGTCCGGCAAGATTCCCACATGCGAAAATCCGGGAGCTACCTCGCAGGGAACCAAACCCAGTTCACGTGGGTGGGAAGCGAGTAGTCTAACCATTACACCACCGTGGCCCCCGAGAGCTCGGAAATAAGAGTTTGTAATGCGCGTGGTGTCTTGAAAATTACAGTCTTTGTACTTCGTCTCAAGTGTATTTTCTTTTCGTAGATACGTGCATTCAACGCACGTTAAGTAGTTTCGTAGAAAAGCGTGCATTTCGACCACTTCGCAAGGCAGTTCAAGTTCCAGTCCGGGCAAATTGGATGTACATTCGTAGTTTGCGCGATAACACGTACCTCAGCAAATAAATGTCCTGGGAATACTACTTCTTGCCAGAGAAGATTAAAAAACAATTATCTAAGCCCGTACAGTTTTGTTTTTATAATATTAAGTTTATTTTAAAATAATAACATCGTGAAAATAGTTTTTAAAAAACCCGCATATTTAGAGCTCTCCTGCGCAGTTTCCTTAATAGGTAGGAGAACAATAAAACACTACAGCAGTAGTTTAATATATGGGCTTTCATCGCGTGTAATAAAATTGGACTGTTGCATGTCTCGTTTGCACAGGAAAGCGTAACAGAGGAAGCACTGAACGCAGGTTCA